>JAVHNF010027330.1:0-12581 GCA_034783455.1 Micropsitta finschii | reverse complement strand
TTCAGAGTTTCTGTTCATTTGGTGTTTTAGGTGGGAAAGCAAATAGTGACATGAAAGTCTGTTGCTGGGCTTGAAACACACACTGAAAATTATGTCTAGAAGATAAATTTCTGCTGTAAAGCCGATTTCTTAATGTCTGGCTTTAGGGCCTCTAACATGCCTCCATGAAGCTATGCCACCTATAAATAATGTGCTTCTGTATGGTACTCTATTAGTATGCTAATGAAAAGCATACTAATGGAATGGCTAGCTTTTTCCTCCTATAACTATTTACACTCAAGCAAGTACTGTTGACAACATATTCTATTTTGTAATCTGAGCCAGATTAGTACAAAGACTTGACTGCCCTAGTTCCTTCTCGGCTGCTATCCCACAACTGGTCTCAACAGACATATATACGAGAGGGAGGCAGAACAGGCAAGAAGAATTTCCACATAAGGAGAAAGCAGTATACTTCATCTAACAAATGCACTTTAAAATAACTTTATCCTCACACTGAGCAACTGAACACTTAGGCGCTGACTGCATCTTTAATATACCCAATGCCTAATGTCACTTCTGAATCAGTATCCTATTACCATATATGTAACCTATGACAAATAAGGCTATGTACTTAAGGAGTATTACAAGTGTACTTAGACGTTATTTGAGAAGATACTGAGCAAACTGTTAGCTTTCAGATGACACACCAACAAACTCTCAGACCACAAAATAACTTAAAGAAATAGCTGTTAACTTGCTCTTAGAGTAGCAACAGTCTCAGAAAGGCATTCCTGTGGATGGACTGCTACGAAGCGTTTCCCGTCAGTAGTACTTCGCTGTGAAGAACCTTGTGGGGTGTGAAACCTGCCTACTGCATGACAGCTGTTGTTTCTATGCATTAAGGAGCAGGATTTTCTTCAGTCTTAATTCTAATAGAACTGGAGTAAGTGGTCAAACCAGGAAATAATTTTCGGAGGGGATATGAAAAATCCCCCCATACCCAAAACCGCCCTGCCCTGCCAAGTACAGCGAAAGGAGGAGAGCAGCAGCCGCTGCCGCCCGGCTCTGCCCTGTCCCGGGCGCGGATCCGACCCCGCCATCCCGCGGCTCCCAGCCAGGCCTTGCTCCGCGCCCCACCGTCAAACCCACTCACGCACCGCGAGGCCTCCCTCGTCTCCCGCCCTGGCCGGGCTCTCTCAGCTCACGGCCCCCAGCTGGACTCGGGGCGCTTCCCCTGCCGCACCGCCCTGGGAAGGACGACCGCAGCGATCCTCTCCGCAGGGGTAGAGGTGAGGGGCGGGCAGGCCGGCATCCCTGCACGCCCTGTGGGCGCTCTCCGCCACTCCGGGAACCCACCGGAGCCGCGGTGGCGGAGAGGGGGATGCTGGGGCGGCTCGAACCCCGCAACGACAGCCGACACGGCGTGGGGGAGAAAGGGGGCACTGCGAGCCGCAAGCTGAGGGCAACGCGGCGAGGGAGCGGCGCCAGCGGGAGGAGACACGAAGCCTGCAGAAGAGAGGGACACCGTGGCGCAGGCCGGCGCCTGCCGGCGAGGCCCGTGGCCGCTTGCCGCGGTGAAACGCCGCTGTGACCGACCTGTCAGCAGGAGGGTGGTGAGCGCGCCCCCGCCGTGCGGCCAGGGCCCCGGCGCGCAGTACCGCATCGCTCCCCGCTCCTCCTGCCGCTGCTGCCGCCAGCGATGCCGCCACATCCCCGAACCGAACCGCGCAGCGCCGCACCGTGCCCTGCCGCCGCCTCGCCCCGCGGCGGCCGCAGCATCCTCCCCGCCCCGCCCCGCCGGCGGTCTCCAGGCAGCGCCGCTACCCCGCGGGGCATGTCGGGAGGAGGCTCCTTCCACACCCCGGTTACGGCGGCCATGTTTGGGGAAGAAGGGTGGGCGCGGGCGAGTTGGGGTGATCGATGCGGGGCTCTTGTAGAGCGGGGTCCGCAGGCCCTGTGTCCTCTGAGGGTGGGAACAGGCTGGCTTGTGGGTTCATGGTAGGGTTCGATGCCTGCCCTGCCACTATCTCTGCGAAGAGGCGGGGTTCCGCCGCTGTCGCCTCAGGCCAGCGGTGTGGTTGTGGCGGGGACGGAATTCGCGGTGAAGCGAGGCGCGGTTGACGCGCCCTGTGGGGAAGGAGAGGCAGCAGTTGCGGTATCTTGCTGCTTGCTTCTTGCAGCCCTGCGCCATCCCTTAAGTCAGGACACAAATGGCAGGGAAGCAGCCTTGAAATACCTTGGAAGCTTGGCTGGTGCAGGCAGGTGTGTGCTCTTCAGGGACATCATGGCTAGGGTTATTTCAACATCAGTTTTCTGAATATCTTACCCCTTTTCAATATTATATCGCTGTTCTTCATGTAAGTCCAGAGTGGTTTGTTTGTTAGTGTTCAGCAGCTGCATCTGTCAGAGTTGAGGAGGGCATTGCCAGGGGTCCAAAGTTCCAGGCTCCAGTGTGTGTGGAGGGTTGTCACTCTTGTCACATTGCTGGCTTGCAGCTTTGTGGCCTCTATTAAAGGTTGTACCAAATTTCCTCAGTCAAGTCTGATCATCCTGTGCTGTCTCAGTTTACACATTATGGTTTCTGGACTAATTGCTGATTTTTAACTGCCATTCCATGTCTGTGGCACAGCCCAAAAGCTGTGACAGGATTTGCTCCCATTGTGGAAGCAAAGCTCTGCACTGGAAGGAAGAATATTGTCAAAAGCAGTTCTTGGTAAAGGTGATGTATTTTGTGGGTGGGTGAATGTGTATGTCATATATAACAACTTCAGCAGAACACAGCACTCTGTAAATACACCAGTTTATTTTAGGGAGCTACGCCCTCTCAGTTTTGTATATGTCATATATAAGAGTAATCCGTGTACTAGAACTACATATAGAACCACATCTAGACCCATGCTTGTATTATTTATTATTTAGTGAGTTTGATTAGCACATTATTTAAACTTGATATTTCTTACTTATGCATGGAGGGTGGTTTTTATAACAAATAATTTGTGAATGTTTTGCTGTGTGGCCTAGTATAGAAGTACCTTTTAAATAGGGACAAGACTTGCATGGAGAGTTTCTGTGAAATATTTGCTTCTAATTGCATAGAATGCAGCTGAAGATCATCTTTTACCTTCCACAAATAAAGCCCCAGCTCAACAAATAGATGTTGCTCCTTTTGTTTTCTGCTTCTGGTGGATTGTCATGTTTGGTATTTGCAAATTGCAGTAAGTCTTCCATTATCTGTGGAAATGACCTCCCCTTTTTTGTTCTGCATACAGAATTTTGATTCTCATGAAATTTCATAAGCGTTTCCACTCTTGTGAGCCAGATGCATTTGCGAAGAATAATGATTGTCTGCTTTTGAGGTTTGGAAGGAAGAAATATAATCTGGCTTACTCAAATTGTATTGACCGTGTTGAACTCTTTATAAGCAGGGGAGAAAAAACGACACTGTAGAAGACTTTACCCTGTCTGGCTTTAGGCTTGTTACAGCTCTAAATTTCCAGTAATCCATCTCAAGAAAGGAACTTTACGTAGTAAGAGGCTCTTCAGCATAGAAGTTCTGTCAGATTTTAAGGTGCAGAATACACTGGATTTTTAGCCAGCTCATTATCCCAGATAAAGGATTTTTTTTATTCTCTTTCCATTGTGACTTTCAGAATATATTCACATTTTAATTCGACTACATAGATATTTAAGAAGAGAAATCACACTTTCATTTATTTACCTCTGTGTAGAAGTACTCTTCTGTTTCATGACACTTTTTTGTATAGGCCTGCTTCCACTCTCAAGTTATATGTGAGGTTTTGATTCACTCCCTTATGGAAGTATACAAAGCCATTGAGGTGCAGCTGTGCCATAATGATCTCAGATAGCTAGCTCATCCTGTGATGGTAATGTTTAGACTAACAAGTGAGAATACAGGTAGTTTTCCAACAATATTTATGCTAGTGAAGTGTCTTGAGTGAACATCTGTACTCTTACCAGCTTATTAATTACCATTTTCTTTCCATCATGTTGAGATGTTATTTCTATAGACACTATAAAACTGCCACCATCATTTTTTTAATACAGTATCAGCAGTGTAGTAGTGTTCAGTGCTCTGCCACCTCTGCATAGAAAGAAGGCTATGTTTGTCTAAAGTGGGCTTGTGAGATGCACTGCCTGAGAAGACATGTCACTGATTCATAGAGAAGTACCACAAAGGCCTGGCTTGTTCCACTGCTTCCTTCACAGCAGCCATTGCACATGGGTGAGGGTCTATGTCTTTTTTGGTAGTCATATCTTGAGGTTGGGATTCCAAAGCATACAGAACTGACCCAGACCTGCAAGACAGACTTTGATTTACCTGAGAAACTTTGGCTACTGCTATGCATTCATAATATGAAGTGTTATGGGCAAAACAACTTATTTAAGTCAGCCACCACTGACTTGATACTGGTTAGAAATACTTCCTCTGTAACTATTTCTTTCTCCTTATACTGTAATTTAACAGACTGTCACAGAAGTGAATGGAAAGGGATGTAGTGATGTGACATTTTTACAGAAATTGTCCCATATTCCATATATAGTGTATTTACTTTGGTGATTAGAAGAGCTGGCAGTAATTTTTAGCTAAAACTTTTTAATTGCAGAGTATAAACCCCTAATTTTTCTAGGGATGCAATAATGACAGTTGCTGTTTCCCCATGCATTCTGCAGACTGGGTTTGAAGGTTTATCTTATTCTTCACACACTCATGCAGAAGCAGTACAACCTAATCCATTTGTACATCTGTCTTTTAGAGTACGGGTGCTTCTAGCTTGATCTTTATAGATACTAAATGCTTGTAAGTGTTCAGTGCTTCAGAGATGAGCCCACATGGGTTTTTTTGTTTAAAAGAAGGAAGCACAGTTGGTGGGGTTTTTTTTCTTCCTTTTTGTTTTTTTAGGCAGTCTTGAGGGAAAAATATTTGTGTATCTATATAGCTTTTAGTGAGGGTAATGACTAGTATGCCAAATTATTATGTAAGACTACAATTCATGTTGCAGTTTGCAAGGCCTTAGGAGTTCATAACAACGCCTTTCATTACATTCCAAGGATTCTTACAATTTTCTTTTGTACTTCTGGCTTTCTCATGTTTACTGGAAGACTTTTGGCATATTAGTAAATATGCTGGTAATTTGTGCCTGCAGTATATTACTAGTTTTTAATGCAAAGTTTAACAACATGTTTTATGTGCAGCTGTGCTACAGGACACTATACAACAAAAAAAAAAGTTCAAAAATGAGGGGTTTAAGAATTTTTATAAGCACCCAACAGATGCTTATTGAAACAAAGCACAGTATTCAGAATTAACTTCTAGAGTTGAACAGAAATAGATTTTTACGAGCTGTGGTTTTAGCTGATTTAGCCCATGTATTTTATCTTTTTTCCTGGAATTTTAAATGGTTAGGAGGAGCTCAGAAGACTGAATTATCTAATGTAGTACTTTTCTCTAGAAATTGGCATGTATTTCGGAAAATGCCACGTCTTTGGAGAAAGAAGGTCACATATGGCCAAATATGGAAGTGATAAACAAGAACAAATTAAAAAAGAAGAACGTGGAAGAAATAAGAAGTGCACTCTAAGTTAGAACAGACCACAGGTGACTTCAGTTTGCTGAACCAGCACTTGCATAGCCAGTAGCCTTCTGTGTCAGTGCTCTGGCCTTGTTATAGAGGGTATGGTTTTACATGTCTGAGAGTACTTGTGGCTTTCTAGACATGCACTACTGCACCTGAAACACTGGTTCTTGTCAACATTATAGGAGAGCTTTCACTCTCACGAATGTACACATGGCCCATGTTTGCCCCTCTCTTCCTCTTCAGGGCACTGCTGGGCAGCAGAGCGTGAAACGTTACTGAGGTGTGCTTTTCTTTTATGAGAGACTTCCATTTCATACTTGCTGCTGCTGGCTCATGCCTTAGTTTAAAAGAGAAGTATTGACTCTGATTTCTATCACGCATTTTTTCCTGTGGTCAATGCTTTTAGAGAACATGTTGGTTCAAAGAATTAATATTTCTGTACTAGCTGCTATTCTGGAAAAGTACAAATACCACTACACAGTGACCAAGTTTGATTTTTCTCTCCTTGCTCTGTATTGAGAAAGGCTGCATTTTGTAGAATAGCACAGAGAATAAATAGTTTACATATTTATCATGGGGCAAAAGGTAGTACCAGAATATCAGAACCATTATCTGAATTTCTTAAAATGTCTGCCTGTCTTACTCAGACTACTTAATCCAGTGTAAGTATCACTAAATTATTTTTTATTTCATCTACCTGAGAGTTCTGCCATTTCCAAATCTCTAGGTTTTAACTTGGCATAATTTCTTGTAAATTCTACATAGAGAAGTTAGTCTGATGACTAAATCAGTTAAAAATTCTGAACTAACTCTCGAATCTTCATTGTTCATCAATTCTGAAGTTATCCACAAGAATTCCTTGTTTCAGCTTTTCTTGTAATCCACATCAAGGCAAACCTCCCCCACCTGGGAAGGTAAGAGTGGGTGTCTGTTCTAAAGCATATGTGAAATACAGTTAGCAGAGTTAATGGCTGAAAAATGAGAGCTTCTAAATTTTGCTAAGATGTGGCTGCCCAAAGCTATGCACCTTTTGTGGGTACTGTAATGAGTAAGGTCCTCTGTACTTCAGGTTCCTGCTTGCAGAAACGGGAATATTTATACTTTGAATTATTTAATTTTATTATTTTTTCTCCTCTTTTTAGCAAAGCATAGGCCCTGGAAGTGCAGCTGCATAATGGTGCGCTCCCTGGATGCACAGAAGTAGCTCAAAAGGAATTATTAGAGAAAACAATGGGCTAGATGAGCACATTGGCACATGCAAGCTGAGTGAGTAAATCCTCATCTTTGGCAATAAGATTTATTTTATTTTTATTTTTTCATTGTATGAATGTCCATCGTTTTTCCCTTGACCAAATAATTTATTACAAAATTTACTGGAAAGGGCTGATGTTATCCTAGAACCAGCACTTGTAGCAAATGTAATTTAGCCCCTTGGAAATGTAATCTAGACTGAATGTTCAGTGTTCTATTTAGGAGTTTCATGTGCATTGTCATACATCAGTGAGACTGTATATGTCTGTGAACTTAAATCCTTTATTGTGTTTGATGCAATAAATCATCAGTGCTTTGGAGAAGTAGTTTCTATGTCAAGATGGAGTCTGTGAATAAATTGGTGGATGGAACACTCCTAGCCGGAACTCTTGCAGTGCCAAACCTTTGATGTCAGCATTGTGTTGGCCAGGTTATGCAGCACACAGACCCGGCTTCATTATGAATTCTCAGCCCAAAGAAGTGGAAACATGGGCCAACACTGAACAAGATGTGGTTCCTCCGAAGGGGGTTGTCAACACTGAGGGCTTAAGGCAACAAGGTTGAATAAAAGCAAGTTAATAGTACATCCTAGATGATGAATAAAGGGAGGGTGTTGGATTTGTACCTGGAGTCAGTTCTTGCCAAGAGTGTGGGAGTTGCAGAAACACCTCAAAGGAGCAGAGCGAATACTTGTGACAGATGTGAGTGTTATGTGCACATTTAAGAAAATGTTTTGATGAAAAATTGAATGTTTTCAGCCTGAAGGCATGAAATTTAAAGTGATGCTAGGAAAAAAGGCCAAGGTTTTCAGAGAGTAAAGAACAAGTTTTCTTTCTGTTCCAGAACAAGCTTTGCTTGGAGGAACACTGAAATACTTTCATGTTTTATTTTAAATAAGTATCATGTGCTCTCCAGTGTGTTTGGGTGAGGTATTACTTTATGTGGAGAGAACCAGGTCAAAAGTAGCTGTTTAAGGGTTGCAGTTAAGAGAGACTGAAAAAATAAAGAGCATGCCACATAGCACAATAATCGGGTTTGTAGCAAGAAAAATGTGGAGGCTGTAGTTTCAGGGCTGTTGAATGTGGTTCTGTCTAAACTGAGATCCAAAGGCATGCCTTATCTAAACATATCTGAACTAGTTTTGATGAGTGTGCACTTCATAGCCAGGATCTCAGGCTGCTTTTGTGTCTTGTATAGATGTGGTTTTATGAGATGTTTATTGACTTGAGAGCAGCAGACATTAACATTTATTCCCCAGAGAATGAGTACCAAAGGAGCCAGATGTGTTCAGTTTTCAGGAGAAATGCCACATATAAACAAGATTATGCTCAGGTGACTCTGTTGGTTAACTGCCATGCCTTTGCACCTGGAGTGCTTACATCTTTTGGCAAATAAGCCCTATTTCATTTAGGAGAAACTAATCATGTATCACTGTGTTGTGGTGGTGTCTGACTGGCAAAGTAGGTAACTAACAGTTGCCAACCCCTCAGCTTCTGAAATATCACAGATCATGTGCAAGGTCCTACAGCTGGGTCAGAGCAATCCCAGGCACAGCTACAGGTTGGGCAGAGAAGAGATTCAGAGCAGCCCTGAGGAGGACTTGGGGGTGTTGGTTGATGAGAAAATGAACATGAGCCAGCTTCAGTGTGCGCTCGCAGCCCAGAAACTTAACACCCACCAAGGATACCAACAAACTGTCAGCAGTGGATATGTAACATTACTTCAGCTACTTACTTCTCTATAAACTATTGAAGAAGACACAAGGAAAAAAAATGGCAGAGAAATGTCATGGAGAAACAGTCAGATTGTGTAAAGTATATGTCAATACAGTCTCTTGAGATCTCCATTTCTCCATACTTCTTACATCCAAAAGAATATCAGCTATTTAACATGCATAATTAATTATGTGCACATTAATGACATTTCAACCATGAAATCATAATGTAACCTCCTATTTTCACTCATTTTGTAATGTACAAAACCAGCTGTTTTCTTTTATCACAGAAGCATGACTATATCTTAACACATTTTTTTGCTTTTTATTTTATTAAACCACAATATTGCACAAAGAGAGGAAGGGAGTCGTCTTAAAAATTACTTACTTTGGTGCTTGAAAATAAGATCAAGTATGGCAGCAAAGAGCTTTTCCCACATTAGCAGGTCACTGCATTGATTAGAGAGCATATTAGGGCAGATCTTAAACTCAGGACTGTTTTAAGTGGTTTAAGTGCAGAATATGATATCGTTAGTACACACATGCAAGGAAAAAAAATAAGTATAAATCAGCAATGTATACTGACATCAGGATGACATGCCTGGTCCAGACTCTGTTCTTTTTCTACCAGATGCATTCAAGACTATCAAGAAAGACATCCAGAAATGCATTCTCATACACAAGCCCAGTTGAAGAAAAGAGAAGATGAGAAGTGCAAAAAACATGGAGCCTATCTTCATGACAGAATACCTAATTATACCTCTCTCTCTTCTCATGGTTCAAAAAAGACAGAAGAGCAAGCCCACAAGAAAACACTGCTTTTCTTCGGAATACATCAGTCTATCGTGAACTGTGATCACGTTTCCAGAATTAACAAAATTACATCTCTTGGCCTTCTGGAGCCTGCCACAGATCCATCCATCAAGGAGCAGGCTGGGACATCTCTATTTCTTTTTACACTTACCAACTTACAGTTTTGAAACTGTCTTAGATCTTGAGTTGTTCAGCAGTATTTAATGGTATAAAACAGAAGTGGATAATTATGCCAAACAACCTTCCCGGTTTATGAAAGATATCTATCCCTTAGCTACTGCTAAGCGGATGATGCTTATATTATCAGCAGAAGGCCCTGAGAAAGTCCTTCCATTTTCCTGAGCTGAGAAGTCACAATTTTGTTGAATTAGCTAAGATATTTAAAACATTGAAGCCATTGAAAGAGTTCCATCAGTCAGAGACGACTTGAGAATATAAAACATTTAGAGCATGTATGCTTATCACTGACCTCAAATTTTATTAAATCAGTCTCTAATTAGCATAACTATCTCAGCAGAAAAGGATTAATTCTTCTTTTAGCACCAAATCAGCTATTTATCACATTATCACTTAATAACTTCTGAGAATAAGGAGTACAAACACTTCCTCCATATAGCCTTCCTTGCACAAAACACCTCTTTCACCCACCAAAAAACAAGCACAAAAAGAAACCACAAGAAACAAACAAAACAACCCCAAAAAGCCCAGACCAACTAATGAAACAAAACCACTCCCAAACAAAGCACAAATTCTCCTTTCCCTATGCTTTTAAATGTATTTCACTAAAATTTGTACAAGAAATCAAGTAAGAAAGTCCCAAATAGTGGTAAAGTCTGTATTTGAGCAAATTGTGAAGACCTTTACATACAATAGTGGCTAAATTTCCAATTCTAAATATTCATAAGTGAAAGATGAGCAGTTTAAGATTAACAATGATATAAAAATGTAAAAGCTTATTCAGAAAAGGGTAATGGAACTTTAACTGCTTTTATCACATTAGCATATGAAGTTCAAACTTGTTGCAACTAATGAGAATGCATTAGTGAGCTCAGACCCAGACCCTGATCTCTTTGCTTAGCTGAAATGCTACCAGCACATACTGCCCTGACAGTCAACAGATGCCTCTGGCTCAGGTACCTTGTTTATATTATACTGCTAACGGGTAACAAAATACTACACACCAGCTAGTTCAGAGCATTCCACAAGTGAAGACAGCACTTGTGGCTCAAGATACAGTAGTTTCTGAATTCAGACAATTTAATATTTGCAGAGAGCTACATGTTTTGAACATTTCTACCTTGTATTTTTACATTTTAACAGCATAACAGTTTGTTACTGGGAATAACAATAATACTCATACAATGTAAAGACTTACTACAAGAAGGCTTATGAATAAGATGATGCAAGATGCTAGGTTACTTACCTGTAAATCATTAACCTGTACGGGAATTTAAACCAAGAATACAGTAAAAGTATTTCTCAAGGAAAAGAAACATAATTAGCCATAAAAATTTTGACCATTGAATCAAGTGAATAACAAGTTGCTATGGGAAGCTGTCATAGCACACTGGAGTTTTCTGAGAGTACCATTAGTTCTTACCACCTTTTACTGCTGTAATCCTTGAAGGTAACTGTAAACGGAGCATGACTTCAATTTAGAAGATACCTGACAGAAAAATTAAGCCAGAGCTAACTACTACCTTGATAATAAAAATACTACTTAATCAGCTTATGAATTTCGTAATAATTACGTGTGTTTCTTTATCATACTGAAAAGATCTGTTTTGTCTAGCCAATTTGTGTCATGGCCTAATGGTACTGCAGAAGAAAACCAAATGCATCCATGAAACATGCAAGAAAAAAAGTAAAAACAGCTCAATAAATAAATAAATGCGTAATTAACTTGATTCCACGTGTCAACACTCAGGTAATACTCTAAGCTTTCTCTCCCCATCCCTGATGCCTTTCTAATCCAAACCCTACTTCCCTAAAAACTGTAATAAAAGGTTGTAAAAATGCCATATATGGAATGGCAATGCTGTGCCCTGAAGTTTATGCACTTTGTTGGTTACATTCTCTGTCAGAACAGTGTTCCATTCATAAAAATGACTGGCTATTCCAAAGCACAGTGTTTGCCACCAAATTAGTTCTGGCCAGACCTCTTTCTGTGCCCTCTCTTTTCTCATTCACCCACATATTTAACCTCCCTGCAACGTCAAACAAAATTAAAATAGGACTCCTAAGAATCTTTTCAGGTCATTTGTAAAACTGTACAGAGCTTCAAACAGGTCGCTCTTTCTTTTCATACACAGTATAAGCCCTGCAGATGTATTTCAACCACACAACGGGAAAAGTTAATGAAGTTTCCCAAACGCAAATAGAGGCTAACTTTTGTTTTAAATCTCAAAACCAGAGAAGGGACAAACTAGAAATGCCTGCAAAACATATTCATCTAAGCACAAACAACAAATATTCCAATTTTAATGCAAACAATAGAAAAATGCAAAACTATAGTATTTCTATTTCATCTATATTTTATATGTATTATATATATATATCTAAATCCATAGGCATTAAGGGGACAATAAAAGAAACTTAGCTGAATTCAGTAGGTTTGTCATTGATTTTTACAACCGAAAGAACGCAACTATTTAAGCTATAGATGATGATGAAAGTTCAAACACCAATGTTCTACACTCTTAGCCTTTTTTAAGTCCTTTCTTCCTAAGGCCTTAATTTTTCATCTTCCAAAGCATCTGTTTTCTGCACGGATTCACCCTTTGAACTAACACGGGTTCTGCGGCATTAGAACTAAGCAAGACACATGTACCTTTGGTGATTAAAAGCACCCTTCGGCCCCGCCAGCCCCTTAGCAGCTTGCTGTCATGGCTCCGACGCTTCCAGCAGGACTTTTCAGACAGAAGAAGCCTACTTCCTGCCTAGTGGCAGGAGATTCCTACCGCTAATCCCCGCTCGGCTCCGGGCCCGCTAACCTGCGCCCTCAGCTCTCCTCTCGCCTCAACCTTCCGAACCAGTGAGGGTGCCGGTCCCGCCTCCGCCTCCGCCTCCTCCGCCTCCGCCACCTCAGCGAGGGCAGCCCCGCCTCAGGGGAGGAGGCGATTCCCGCCCGGGCCTCACGCCTCTAATGGCCTTTCCCGCCTCTAACGGCCTTTCCCGCCTCTAACGGCCTTTCCCGCCTCTAACGGCCTTTCCCGCCTCTAACG
>JAVHNF010027329.1:0-10360 GCA_034783455.1 Micropsitta finschii | reverse complement strand
TCTGGAGCTCTCCAGACTGAACAGTTTCTCTATATTAAACTAAAATGTCAAGTTAAGTTTGCTGCAGAGCCATGTCTTCTGTGGGTCACACACAGCACCCAGAACACCTATTTCTCAGAAGTCACTATTGAAGTAGTAACAGGAAAAGTAATTTCACTGTTAGCTCAGCTTGTGTGATGAATCTTTCAAAGGCAAGACCCAAATTCATCCAGTCCTTATTTTTAAAAACTTATGATGCAGTGATCTCTCTGCAGCTGTTCCTTTCAACTTGAGAAGTTGGCTGCTGGTAGAGCTACAAAAGTTAAATTAATCTTTAAGGTCTTTTGGGAAGTTTCCTGAAGAATGTGGGCTCCTGCAGATAGAAGTGGCCACAGCCGAATGGAAAGGGGTGACTCTGGAACTCAGTCTTAGCATGAAGATGCCCAAATTGTGAGAGAATGGTCTTCCCTGTTGATGTTAATAATATATTATGACTCAGAAATTACTTCTGTAAATTGATCATCAGCAAACATGTAATGATAAAGCCATACTACTGTACTGTGGTGTCTGTAAAGAAAGAGGCTAAACATACACACACACACACACTGCTTTCACAACTAGTTCTACTTTATTCACTCAAGCATGGTAATATCTAGCATACAGATACAGGTCCGAGCCATGAAGCCAAACAGCAACTACATCTGCTTTCAGTCACTATAAATTCCATTCTATAAACATTCACTCCCCAGGCTGCTTCCGAGCCCGACCTTGCACCCGAACACTCCCTGGCTTACTCAGTACCCAGGTGCACTGTTAGCAATTCTTCTTCTTCAATTATCCACATAGCGGGAACAGGACAGCTTGCAGTTCCCACACTGTACTGCAGAATTGGCTGCAACCTCAGGTAAGTGGATATTGATGGGTTGGATTGTGCAAGTTGTGCTCAATGATTGGACTATTGTGTGATCTCATTTGCTAAGCACGCCACACTTCACCATTTAAAAAATTCTTGCTTATTGGTACTTGTAAGTATCCCCATCCTATCCTGGTCACTATTTCTGCAGACAAGAAGAAAATGCCAAAGATTATGTGTGACAAGGTGGTTGTTCCCCTGCCTCTTGTTAGATCATGTCTGCTTCTCCTAATGTGTATTTGTAGATCGGAGGTGTCCATAGGTTTCATAACCTATCTCCCCCACAGTTTCTCTAACCACTCTAGAAAAGTCTGGTAATAGTTATAGAACAGTTTCATACAGTAGAAAAACACTGCTGTTACATTGTAAGCTTTTTTGTGGCTGCTTTGAGACATGGTTGCAGAACAGCGGTATTAACAGGGCTGGGAGCTTCTCTTTCATGTGAGGCAAAGATTCCTTTCCCTCCCTGTGGAAGCCCAGGATTTTCAGGATGGCTTCACACAGAAGTATATGTATATTTATGGCATATATGTATGGCATTGCTTTAGAAAAAGGGCATGGGTAGTAACCAGTACATAACACAGTTTAAAATATTTAGAGTGTGTTTTAAATATAGCTCTGAGAATGCAATAGAAGACGGTGTTTGTGATCCCAAGTTAGCATAGCCTAGATGCTTACAGTGATGAGTCTTTTAGGAACGCATATGTTAATAACTGGATTGAAATGTCACTGTGTACTTATCAAGCAAAGAGGAATACTTTGATCATACTTCCAAATCAAAATAAATGGTTCAAAATGAAGCAGACTGATGATGTGGTATCACCTTCTTTACATTTTGCTTTGATATAAAAATCAGGAAGTAGATGCAAGTGTTTTGAACTACTCAAAAGAGTCAAAACCAGGTTTCAGATTATAAAAATAAGAGTGGGGGCTTTTTTTTTGGTTTGGGTTTTTTTGTTTGTTTGTCTGCTTGTTTTCCTGTCTTTGATCCATTCAGAATATGCTCTATTTCATCTGTGCCAGGGAGGGCTTTTTGTGAAATGATAGGTACAAACATTTTAAGCTCAGTCCTCATTCAAATAAGAGCAGTCATCTCTGCTATCCTGTGCTTGGTAGGTACAAGTACACCCTTTGGATGCACTATGAAAACTCCCTTTTGTTCAGCTGGTACAGAAATAGACAAAATTATGCACCTAACTAGGCCAGTTGCTGGATCCTGTTTCAAATCTTGACCCCTCATACCAGTACGTTATTCTGTAGCTGTGTCTCAGGGCAGTTTGCAAGGTCGTGGTGATGACATTTCAGCACATGAGCAGTCATATGCTGATCTTCTGTGTATGGCAAAGACAGCGGGAAAAGGATATGACTGCAAAGTTGTTTGCCAGCTTCTCGATCCTAAGCGGGCCTTGTAAGAGTTATTCCAGTCATTACAGCTGTATAACTAAAACCAGATGGAGGTTGTTCTGAGAAACGTTGTCATGCTGGAGTGCCGTACAGTGTCTGACACTAAATGGGCTAGCTCACATTTTGAAAACAGCCCAGACATGTTGATGGACCTAATAAATGCCACTTGATGTCATGTACACATATGGTGATTAGTTGGCCCATTAGACAGGACTGGCAACTCCAGGTTTTATCAGACTTAGAAAAGTTGACCTTGAGGTCTTATCTGTGGGTTTTAGTTCATTAAGGGCTTTCTGTGGTGCTTTGACAAAAAAAACAGTTTTTTCCTTTTGCTCCTGAAGTAGAGTGCAGAGCACTGAATCACATTAACTCAGGAAGATTTTGGTGGGTTGGATTTCTCCAGTGTCCCAGTTACCAGTGCTGTTTATTCATCAACTACTGATGAGGTGTCATGTCCCAAGGGAGGGCTCGGTTCCTATTTTGCAAGTCTGCCATCAGGACACTCCCTTAGTCATGCTGCTTTCATTGCTTATTTAAAAATCTTTCTGCCAATGCTTAAATTCTAAACTTTTCCATATGCATCTCTGTAGTTAAAGAAATCCTAAAAAAATATACCAGTTCTCTTACAAAATCTTTTTTCACCTTAACATTTCTTTTCATTTATCACCTTGTTTTCCACTAATTTTAAAGGAATGGCTTGTTTACTTAGCTCCAACAAAACTTTTTTTAGATAATACTTCAGCAATAGCTAGGAGATAGAAACATGCAGCCTCCTGTGCTGAACTGTGATTATATCTGTTTGGGGGAATTCTAGGTTATTTGTCATACAGTTATCATTATAAGAACCTCAAAGGTTAGGGTGTTTTTAGGGCAGATATTCTTCAATCTTTTAATTCTTTCTAATGCACCCAAGTGCTCTAGACCTCAAAATATGTTGTGAGAAAGTTGAATTTTGAGGATGGGGCAGGATGAGAGAGAGAGAGATGCTCTAGGACAGGAACACGATAAGGATGTGTATGGCTCACTGTCCCTCAATGTCAATGAGCCATATTTAGAATTTCTGTCTTACGCCCCTCAAAGATGCTTGTCATTATGTCTAGTCTCCATCAAAAGCTACTGATGAGCCTCATCAGTTCTTCACATTTATGCTTACATAAAGAATTCTGCTGAAGTTATGCTCTATAAAATAATCACGCATCTGTGTTTATGTGCATTCATATAGTGCCTGCTAAGCACAGGCATATATCTATTAGAAAAAGGCTTTAGTTTATGGTCAGCTAAATAGTAAATTTAATCGGATTTATCCACTAAGGAGAATCATTTCAAGGGCATTTTTTCATTAATCCCTCTGAGTATGGTACTTTTGGTTTTCTTTGCAACATTTCACAGCCATCTGAAGATCCCTGTATATTGCTGCCTGTTGAAGCTGTCCCCAAAACAGAGGCAAAGGCATGGTATAGAATTTGCTGCTTGACCACAGAGATTTTAGAGCTGATAGTATAAAATAAAATTAGTACTCATAAATTCATCACGGGCACACTAATTGAAAGTACCGTGTATATATTTCTATGAACATATTATCTGCATTGGTATGTAAAATACACTGTCAGTGACACATGTTATACCTATATTGCATTTAGTAGTAAATAGCTTCCAGGCATTTCTTTGTGGGTTATTTCAGCAGCTGTTTCAGGAAGTTGCTGTTTGGTTTTTGCTTTTAGGATGAAAGGTTAGCCAAAAGGATAATTAGCAAATCAAAGTCTATTAACAGGAAATCATTATAATAGGTTAGATCTTTAAACACTTCCTTCCCTGTCACTCTTACTATTTATACTTTTCAAAAATGGTTATTCAAGCCTTATCTTTGCCATGTGTGTTTCTTACAACCTGAAAGGAAGAGCAGTCATTCTGCACATTTTGGTGTTGATAAACTCCTGGGAGCGCTTGGAAGTCTTAAGTTGTTTCTTTAGCCTCTTTGTAATAATGTGAACTAGCACATATCAAATTCTGCACTTCTACTGAAAACTGATTAGAGGTGCCATTAACTGAAAAATAAGCTCTTAGGCTGACACAATTACATTGATGAGCTGTTGCAGTTCTTGTTCAAATTGAAAAAGGTCAATCTGTTCTTTCCCCAGTTATTATATCAATCAGAAAAATATGCAAGCAGGATTTCGTTTTGCAGAAATGTAAGCCTTTTCTCCTGCAGTAACTTAAGCGGAAGCTCTACATCAAAAATATATTGTGGGATGAAGTAAGAGCATTCATCCTCCAGTCCTCTATCACTAAAACTTTATACCACTATTAATTTTACTTATTCCAGTTCTAAAAACTGGAATTTCATTGCATATTTTTTCATTAACATCCTTAAAATTATACAAAGTTTTTCTTAATTTGCAAAGATGTGAAGATGGGCATTAGGCCAAGCAAGATAGACTCTATTAATATTGCTGGACAGTAGGAGCAGAGCCAGGGATACTCTCAGCTTCTGGTTTTGGTTTGGGTTTGTTTGGGTGTTTTACCACATGACTGTGGTAATTTGAAGAACACATTTATATAGATTGAATCTTTCAATACATCTTTTATATTGTGAGATTAGGCATCTATTTTCATGCTTGTTCTGCTAATGATGTGCCTACAGATTATCCAAATAGTTTTTTGGATGGGATGATGATGATGCTAACAGAGTAAAATGAATATAAAATAACTACTAACGCTAGCATGTGTGTGTATTTCCATAGAGGACATAATATCAGAGAGGTGTCACTACCAGAACTATTATGTATCGCATCATTCTTTACTCACCATTGTCTTTACAGCATACTATTACAAGGGTTCTTGAATCTTGAGGAAGGAAATGGAGAAGGCAAGAAAGTGTGACAAAAAAGAAGTGGCCGACAAATGTTAAGACTGAGATACCAGTATCACTAATCTGTTTTGCAATTTTCTATTAGGAAGAAAAGTAATCCAGAAGTATCCTAAAAAGTGAGAGTTATGTGATGAGATTATGTAAAGATTGCAAATGGGAGAAATAAAATATCCCCTTCTGTCACCTGAAGATGGTTATTATTTTTGATGACGAATGACAGTATTATTTGACTAAGAAAAAACTAATTTGTGAACCAAGCCCCGGGTTGTTTTTTTTTGTTTTTTTTTAGATGACATAGGACTGAAATCAGCCCCTTAAATCCATTAGAATAGAAAACTCCCAAAATAAAACAGCTGCTGGTTTTGTTGGTTTTTTAACAAGTCTGGGAGGAATAGCTTTATCTGTACCTAATACTTTCACACACTGTATTAAAGAAATATATTGCTCAAGAAGTAAGGCTATTCTTTTGATGCCAGACGTTTAGTTTTCTCACATAATCACAGAATGCTGGCCATTACTCATACAGGCGGTAGCTGAATGGAGTTTTGTCTGTGTCCAGTTGTGCCAAAGTTAAAGGTTGTGTTGAGTCTGTAAATTTTTAGTTAAATATCCTCCTTTTCTGTCAGCCTTTAAGTGAATTTAGACTTCAAATGTAAAAGAATGAGTCAGGCCCCATGCTGTGTCTTCAGTATGCTTTGGTTTTGCACCTAAACAAGATACATGTTCTATTGTTTAATCTTTTCTCTAGGAAACATATACTTAAAATTGGAGAAAACTGTCTGGCTGCTGGGTTTTTTTCTGTATTTCTCAGCAACTGAGAAATTAAGTAGAAGACCTCTCAGAGTACAAGCTGGTCTAGTTGCACCTTCCACACAACCAGTAATGTGTCTTGATTGGTTTTGTTTTGTTTTTGTAGATATTACTTTTACACATAATTATCTTCGGTTTTGTAACATAAATGCAAGTAGCATTTAGAACACAATAAAAATGCATGTTGCTAGGGAATGGCAGGTAATTGTGAGACCAAGAAGTTGATGAGTTGATTTTGATACAGAACATTCAGAGATCTTGAATCAAAAACAAAAGTGAAAATACCCATGCCTAGCACATCAGGCATTTAAATAGGCCTTTTGAAAAAAATCTTCCTTTATCATCTTTCCAGCCTTAGTTCTACAGCTACATTGTTGACTTGGTATGAGAATTATTCTACATTTCCTATAGGATAAAAATTACACATACAAACAATAGGTTACATATTATTTCCTTGTTACATGTTTACAAGGAGGGTGAAAATATTTTGGTGTCTGTTAGATCTATTTGAAATCTGATTTATTTGTCAAATCTTGAAGGCATGACTTAAAACTCTCAGTTCTCAGATAAACCTGCACAGAAGTCAGCGACAATGCACAATTACATATGTCATTTAACTTATATGAAGATTAATGTTTCATAGTTTATTTCAATGGCGGTTCTGTCTGGGCAAGTACCAAGAAAGTAGTTCAAGCATGGGCCTGAGAGAAAATACTTGCATACAGATTGTCAGTTCTTCTTGACTTATTTATTGAGACACCCATAAATTTTGTATTGGGTTCCAAAGCAGCCATGGATGGGATTTTAAGATTATTTTTTTTCCATGAACGGCAAGTGCAATGTGTTTCTAGTAATATATTTCAGATTCACAGATGAAGGAGTAATGTTATTTTTATAGCTGAGGAGATGAACCAAGACATTTTTAAGTGGAAGTGGAGGATGTCTGGGAAGAATACAGTATGTTTGTTGTAATCTTTGAATGTTATTTTTCTAAGCATTCCTGTGTTATTAAAATGTTAAAAAGACAGTGCAGTACTACAGAAAGTTTGCATTCCAGGACCTCTAAAATAAATATGGTAGAGTCTGTAATGGGAGTATAAAATATTTACAAAATAATAGATATCTGGTGTCAAAAAAGATAAAGCTTATCCAGTAAAAACATACACTTTTACCCAGATCACAGAACTGTAGTATGGTTTGGGTTGGAAGGGACCTTAAAGATCATCTAGTTCCAACCCCCTGCCATGCATGGGGTAAGAAATTGTATTAATATCTTTTAAAATGAGGAAAAGAGAAGTCCTATATAACCTGCATTCCCTTAAAAAGCAGGATTGAAGACAAGCAGGTGAAATGATGATGTAACACAAGTTGATTCAAGTTAGTTTGTTTACTCAGACATAGTACATACACTCCTGCATGTTGGTTAACAGCGCAGAACCTTCTGTGTTCCTCCTGGTTTTGCACAGAGAAATTGCATTGTGTTGAAATATTAATAAGAGATTTTTGAAATGGAAATGTCCTTTGTCAATATGCAAGAATTTTTGCACAGTTACTCTGATATATGTTTTTTATGTGCACCAGTATATTTCAAACCACAACACACACACCTACTCTGAGTGCATCAAGTATTTTCTTGATCTTGGTCACTAAACCAGATTTAAAACAGAAGCTAGCCAACCAAAAATAATTCTTCAAGAATCACCAGCTGTACAAAGAATCGACTAAAGATTATAGGTTATATAGTGGGATCATCCCAGACACCTCAGTAATTGAAGTAGCAGGCACTCTCTGTTCAGGAAGGTGCAGAAATAGATCTGCAGGCCAAGATTTTACAGTTGAAAAACTGTGTGTACCTGTAATATTTCCTAATTCTCATCAGCCTGCTTTCATAAAAATTAAACCATCCAAAATTTCAAAACTAAACCTGTGAAACATTACACCTTAAATCTGATCAGTTGCAAATATTTCTGTACTCTAAAAAAAGTAACAAGTTCCTTCATGAGAAAATTCCCTGGAGTCTTTAGTATACCAAATCAGAAATGAAATATCTAAGAAATTAAGTATCAACATCACAGTTGTACCATAGCCAAGCAAGCAATACTTCTGAAATGAAAATACACTTCAGCTCAGCCTGCTGGAGGGTAGTGATGCAGTTAATCAAATAATCAGTCTTGTTACAGCATTCGCTCAGTATTGCAAAGCCATCCAGACATTTTCTGATGTAGCTTCAGTATCTTGAGAAAATATGTTGTAGCTTATTTCAGTGCCCATTTTTGTTTCAAATAAAAATCTTTGTATTTATAGCTTCCATTTGTTTCTCATCTTTGTATAGAAAAAAAAATGGGTTGTCTTTAGAATGTGTCAAGCAGATTTATTTCGTGTAACAACCTTTAATTATATAATACCTACCCATTTTTCAGACAGGCCTGAAGTACAATAAAGACATTTTACAAAACCTAAAGGTAATCAAAGGGTTAATAGATATGCTGTGCTGTCTTATTTGCGTGTAAATTTGCAGTGGAATTTTTCTAGAACAGAGCCCTACGGGTTTTTCAGCCTTATTTCTCAGTAGACTGCACAACTGGTGAGAAAGTAGGTATTTTGTCTGCTAGCCATTAGACTCTCATTATTCAGCAAATGTGGAGATAAAACAAAAAAGATTTTGAATTCCCTTATCAAAGTTAGCTAACTCTGTCTTAATGAGTGTCAAGAAATAATGTAATGCTCTTTGTTGGGGTTTTTTGAGTGATTCTGAGGTGCAGGACAGAGTGCTTACAAAGGCTGTGACCATTAGTGACTTAATTGCTTGCCTGCTATTGCCTTTATGGTATATATTGCTCTTCATGTTCATATTTTTCTTTATAAAATGGATAATTAATTGTTTAAGTGCATGCTTTATTCTTTTGTAGCAGTGTGACCCAGCAGAAGTTAAAACTTTTTGTGAAGAACAATGTTTTGAAACTTGCTTTTCTTACCAGAGCTATTGTCTGTCTTTTTAATCAGTAGCTTTTCTGCTAATACATTGAAGGAGGCCCGTCTTGTCCTTTTATTAATTTGGTCATAGATGATCTTCTCCTTCCATATCTTATTTCAGGGCAAAGGGTTGTACAGCAAATACTGTTTCCAATATGCTGACTTGTGGGTGCCCTCTGCCTCAGACTTGTGTCCCGGGGTAGGTCCTAGGGTTTGTTTAGGCAGCCCTTCAAGTACAGTGTGGCTAATAAGTTTTTCTGACCTTGATTTTTATTTTGACATGATTTCTTAACGTCTCTTTTCATTACTTTCCATCAGGCTTGTAACCCCTTTGTAATCTGCCTACTTTCATGGTTTTGTTTTAAATGCTGCAAATTTTGTTACAAAATTTTGTAGTACAGCTACTGATTTTTCTCTCTACAAATTCTTCATATCCTTCACTTTCAAAGCTCTCCATAACTTTGCGTGTCTTTCGTAATGTACTTTGAAGATGGTGACTTGGCATCTACCACCCATCAACCATTGAAACCAGCTTCCCAAGCAGCTTCTTACTTTTCCTGGTCTTATTTGTAAAGAGCTCCCTGCAAACACCTGCCAAACTTACTTCTGTTATTATTACCTCTGAAAATATCTTTCTCTATAATGGACTGATAAACAGAAAAAGGTTTCTGAGAAGCTTGGCTGCCACACAAGTGCCTGTGTTGGCAACTGGTTGTTCTGTCTCTCTGATGATTTCGTATCTGTCTGCAGCTTTGATCTCTGCTCTTAATCTGGAAATCACTTATTGTTCTGTGTGCAAAAAGCTTAGAACAGCTAGGTCAAATGATATATTTTAGTCATATCAAGTAACTCGCCTCTCTTCAGCATTGTCAATGAACATGTTTTATAAAGAAGTGCAGGAAGAAAAAACGAACTGGGAAATAAGTGTCACTTTTTAGTTTAATGTCATATGTGCTAAGCATTTAACATGTCAAATTTTAACTGAGAATTTTGGGTTTTAACAAGCACATTTTTGTTTTGTGCTTATTGATGCAAATTTAGCTACAGTGATAAGCTTTTCAGCAAAATCTCTTGAAATAGATATAGCTATAATTAATGCAACTGATTTTACCTTTGCTACACAGTTTATATGATAGTCTGAAAATCTAATCGATTTCCTCTTCCCATTCTGTAATCACTGCATGCTTCAAAGGTTGTTTAGTGCATCCCAATATACATAGGCATATTTAGAGCTGTTGAAATTATAGGAAGAACCTGAAAATTGTTTCACTCAGTACAGCTCTGCTGGTTTGGAAGATATGTTTGCTTTACCTCTAAGTCTCAATTACTCTCCAAAATCAACACTTCAAACTAATACCAGTTTCCTGTAACACAACTTACTTGAATTCAAGGATACCATATGACAATCTTTG
>JAVHNF010027313.1:13245-25714 GCA_034783455.1 Micropsitta finschii | reverse complement strand
ATCTTGAATTCAGAAGGAATGTCCCATTTTCCCTGACAGTAAATTTTGCCTTAAGATAACAGTTTTGTTGTACCCACTGTCCTGTCTTGGCCATGAAGCTTGTGCAGTTTTTCATTATTATTAAAATCTGAAGGAAAAAAAGTATTTTTCTACTTGTTAACCATCAGACCTCAAGAAACTGGATCCGAAGAGCCTACTTTAAGAAAAACACAGCCAAAATATATTTATAGAAACACACTGCTGAAAGTTTGAAAACTACTGATTCTAAAGATGCCTCTGCTGTTTCAGAGGCAGCAATGCAGTTCCAGCCATCTCCAGCTTATACTGGTACAGATTCTCCTCAAAAAAAGCCTTTTGCAAAACAAGCACTCAGAAAGACATAGCATTTGATGCAACTAACCAGATTGCAGCACTGCCAGGCCAGAGTCAATGCTCTGTTCAGTTCTTTTCTTAGAAGGTGCTGAGCACATTGTGAGGTGATCAGTCACTACTCAGGCTTTTAAACTCCTACCTCACCCATTGGAATAGCAAGGGAGTTTTCCTTTATTTCCTTTCTGATCTGTTTTCCCCTTTAGTAGCTAAAAAACAAATCTGCGGACCACAAGAAAAGGCTGCAGTATAACGCTGCTGAGCAGGAGAGGAGTGCCTTGTGTGTTTATGGATGGGGAAGGGAACCACACAGCAAGCTGTGTTTTTGACCCTGGTATGCTTCTATGCACATGCTGTGTACACACTTCTTTATGCTGTAACTTTAAAAACACACAAAAAAATTACAAAACCAAAGATGGGAAGAGGTGAAGATGGTGGGGAGACATCATGACTGCAAGATCTTTTGCATATATGTTAGCTTGTGGAAATAAATAAGAACTATTACAGCCAGGGCCCTAAGGGAGGGAAGAAAATGATGATGTACAGGATAGTATAAAATGATATATTAAAAACTGTGCTGTCAGTGGAACAATAGAATATTAAGCAAAAGTCCATAATAATTGGCAGATATTTAGCTGTAGACATCTTTCTCTGGTTGGTGGGTATTAAAGTATACGTGAGAGGAAAGAGAACTAGTTAGGCAATTAGAAGTAATGGGCATAAATAATACACTATGTATAAATACATCCTCCCCTCTCTCATGTTATAGCTCTTATCCAGATACACCTAATCACCTCTCAGTAAGTCATACCTACATGCCGGTATCCCCTGTGTTTTGCTCTTTGCACTGTCTGGTTACTGGAGAGTCTGCTTATGTAAATCTTCTTTCTCTCTGTAAATGCAGAACTGTGTTCAGTTTTTCCCTTTAATTATTCCAACACTGGTGGCAAGACTTTATCAAATCAGACAGTCTAATGGCTTAGTAGCTAAAGATGTGTCAACACCACAGACACCATGAAACTGCAGCCTGCCATGTTATGGAATAGGTGCTCCACAGTGACTGAAGGTATTAAGAGCATAAACGTTATATAGCTTTTCCCTATGTCATACTAGTGAAGTTTTTAATCTGTCTCATTCCATTTTGTGTTCTCTGTATCTCACAGGAATGAGGGGAAAATGTTTTAAAAACATTTTTTAGAGTTTGTTAGTATACGTATGTGCTTCATGTATCGTTGTGTCTGAGTTACTGCAAGCCAAACTGCTTCAGAATCATGGAATGATAAAAT
Source organism: Micropsitta finschii (assembly GCA_034783455.1). Classification (NCBI taxonomy): domain Eukaryota; kingdom Metazoa; phylum Chordata; class Aves; order Psittaciformes; family Psittacidae; genus Micropsitta; species Micropsitta finschii. The sequence continues at coordinate 24,059 of JAVHNF010027313.1, read as the reverse complement.
TAAACACCTCTGGGGCCATTTCCTCAGCCTATCACTCCATATCCCAGGATCCCATACTGTCTGTCCAGTGCTTCGTCTCCCCCAGCCTACCATATTGTTAGTTCTGCAGAGGAAATTGCAAAGTACAGGTGGCAAGTCAGCAATAAAGCTTGTTGGTGCTCTGCTAGGGTCCTAGATGGCCATATATGCTATGACTGAGGACACGTATGTGAATGTTACACCATATCTGTTCTCTCTTTTCTCTCTGCTGTTTCCATTCTTCTGAATAAGCCAAAGAGAGAAACCAGGAAGGCTTGCGCTTTCTGAAGCACATGAAATGTTGGATTTCCCTGATTTCAGTGCTCAGCTGGCTTTTGGGCAGAGCAGAGCATTGGAAGAGCCTCTGCTCAAGTGCACCACATTTCAGTTGTTGGCTTCCTCAGCTAAAGAGAGGACTATTAATGTATTTTTCTTTCCTCTGTTAAAGGACAGGTAGCTGGAGAAGTCTCTCTTAATGTAGTCACTGCCACTTAACTATCTCATGTGAAAATTAAATCATACCCAAAAAGAAACTTGAAATTGAGCATATATTTCTTCAATGAAAACTGCCTAGTTCTGTAATGTGTTCCACTATCCCATATTTTGCATACAATTGAAGTATCTGTTGTGAAATGAAACCCAATCTATATAACTTATCTAATATTTATTTTTCTTTATGAGAGAAGTTTGGAAACTCTGTGTGTGATTTTACATAATTTTAATAACTGGTTGCTGATGGATTTCAGTATTAACTCTGACTGTTCTGACTGGTAAGGTGCTGAGGCTTAATTTTCAGGAGAATTTCACTAATTGTTCCTGCACTGCGTAGGGGTGAAGGCATCTAAAGAATATGTGTATAAACCTGCATTTGAGCCCACAAAACTGGTAATTGCAGGGCCGTACCAACCAGTGTAGATCTTTTCAGCCAGGTCTAGTAAAGTGCTCAGATGTATAGGAAAATTTTCAAAATAAGCAAGTCCTATTATCAAACCCATCATAGGACCTTTAAAGGCAATCTTAATGTTCAATGACATTACGAGGTAGAAGGCGACACTAGCAAATGGGTGTTGACAACAGTGCCTAAATTGTAGGTGATCTGCTCCTAAGAAAATTCCTGTCTCTGGTTAGATGTTCCAGGAATCACCAGAAGGTGGACTTAGATACCTAACTACATTTTTTGGTTAAAAAAAAGAAAAAACAAAACAAAAGCCCTCACTTAACACTGAAAGTACCTAAATTCTTCAGGTGTGTAGATGTCTACTTTTTAGCACCCTATCCCATCAGCATTTTTGCTGCTGTGTATATGCTTATCCTAACAGTGGGTTACTTATGCCATTACCATGCTCTGTCTCTGAGTAAGAGGAAGATACTTATGTCCAGTCAGGATTCATATGGACCCTTTTAGTGACACAGACATCTCAGAACATGTCTGTTCTTTCTTATAACAAAACAGATAAGATCTCTATCCTTTACAGCTGACACTGTAATTATTTAACTATTTACCTGGAAAGAAGGAGATCAAATTTTGCCTCCTTATCCTGCTTGACTTGGAACAAAGACTTGAGCATAGGTTTATCACATCCTAAAAGGATATCTGAATCACCCACATATTCAGTACAGTGAACAAAGCCCTTTCAGTTCTCATTCTGAAGATGCTCCACCTGAAGTAAGCAATTATAGAGTCATAATTAACTAGCATTTAATTCTCACACATCTGAAGTTGGAGCCTTAACCAAACAACTGTAGAGTCAAACCTTGTTCTTATTTAATTTTGTTCTACTGACGAGTCATTACATACACAACAGAACTGGCAGTAGGGAGAACAAGAAAGGCATGATAGTGAAGAAGAGTAAAGATGGAGTATTATGTTCAATAGCCCATTGATTGGGAAACTCAACTCACTTGGAACAGTTAAGACATTGATTTAAATCAAGACTAAGAGAAGACCTGCAAACATATATCCTATTTAACAAGTGAATTTTCTAGCCAATGAGCCATTGAGTATAGCACTCCCTCTACCCCATTCTCCTCTTTTGTGTAAAGCGTGGTATGGCTGATGTATGACAAGAACTTTGGCTGGATTTGGCTTCTGGGGAGATACATTGAGGCAAGGCTGATTTTGTGTTGAAACTTGCATGTCACTCTGGAACACATTACTGTCTATTTGTCACCATATATGTATTGTAAATGTAAGAAATATGTAAATACATGAGCCATATTTGTGTTCCTATTCCTCTGTCCTGGAGGCCCTTTGTATCTAACATAACCATGGGCATGGCAATACTTCGCTTTCCAGTACTGCTATGCTTACAATTCCAAGTTTCTTAGTTATACCTAATTCTGAGCAGTTTTGTGTGTGTTCACCAAAAGAAACAAGTACATGTGGACCAAAAGTTTGTAGGTATCTTGGGACTGGGCAGCAGATAGATAACAATGCTGGAAAATTCAGTGATAGCTAAAGATTGGCTTAAACTAAATTTTTCAGAGTTTGTGCTTGACACTCATATGCAACTCAAATGATGCACATATCTAAGAGATACATATATATTAATGAGGAAATATTTTGTAAAATGTATTACAGAGATCTTCTATTGTGGCTTAGCTCATTTATAAGACAATGTTATAATAATACTTTCATAAGAAATTCAAGAAAAGTTTTAAAATAGCTTTAAGTAAACTTTGAAAGAAACACTTAAGGTAAATAGAAACATTATGCAAAACAAAGTATGTCTGTGAAAACAGAAAAAAATCTCCCAAATTCACAGGCACCATCTTCAAGCAAAGCAGTTCAACATCGTGCTTGTGTGCATAAGAATTAAAAAATAAATTTCTTAAGAAATTATCTATAAATAGAATAAACTCAAAGTTTTAATTCTAGTTCAGAGTCTGAACTGAAGAAAACAGATAATCAGTAGCTAGAGGAGGGAAAGTTACTCTTTGTTTTTCTCACTGTGAATTATTAAAATTATCAATGACATGTACATTCCTAGGAACAATACGCATTTTTAATTTGATAGTGAAAATCTGGTAGTATTTAATTATTTTAGAAATCAAATATGCCTTTATACATGTAAACTTATAAACTTTCATCCATATAATACAATAATAAAAGCAACAAATGCAGACACCCATTCAGATTAATTAACAGAGTTAGTTTCAATTTCCTTTCCTTGGTTCTTCCTTAGTTTTTATATTCAGTCCCAATGTGACTATATTAGCATCCACAAATTTTTTGGCATCATGGTAATCATAAAAGATAAAAAGTATATCTTTATAAGCAACATGAGGCTTAGCAGACCCTAGTAATGCCACATCTGCTTTAATCTTAGTAAATTCTAGCCTAAGACAGCATAGCCTGTGGGGTCTCACCTGAGTTCTCAGACACATTTCAGGAAATGCATTAGCTCTCTAAGTCAGTGAAATAAATACAAACAAATACAGTGGTCACTAACCAAATTAAAATTTAGCACTCTAAATGGGTTTTGACAGAAGCCTGAGTTGAAAAAATCAGCTCTACTTTATGAATGTCCCTTAACCACCAATCAGTTCAACTGAGATGAGTGGTCCAATTAGTCGGATAATTTTTGATGCCTGATACATGTATTCACAGTCAAAAAAAAAAAAAAAAGAAATCATGTATCTAGAGGACCATTCTTCCTTTGGTCCAAGAAACTAGGGTCTACAAAACAACAAATATGAGAATATCATAATGTCAAGTTCCACATCCTAATTTGAAATAAAAATCTCACAGTTCCAAATGCCTCATTGCTGGGACAAATTTGATGCAAAGATGTACAGCTAAGACAGCTGACTACACTTCATTTTCAGGTGTAAATACAGGTAAAAAATTGGTAAGTGAAAATTTTTGTGGGCATGTTTTTCATCTAGACTGAGAAAAATCCCATTTTGTCCTGCCAAATTTATCCTAAGTGCTACCTAGATCATGCTCTGGTTTTCCAATATAGCACAGTTTTATAATAACTGCTTAAGCATGCCATACAGTATTAATCTTCCTCATGAACTCAGTCCCAAACCAGTTTCCATGGAGAAAAATTAAGAGGTATGTACAGGCAAAGGAGAAAATATATGGCTAGCCAATGATACAGAAAGGCTCTTTGGGTACAGAAGGGCTCTTTAGATGGCAGCTATGGCAGAGGAGAAACAAATGTGGGGTTTACTAGGTTAGCACAGCAGGAGGTAGAGAGATGGTTAGCAAAGAACAAAAATGAAGGCATGTGCATGCCCACCAGCCGGAGCTGCACAAATATCAGCTGGGGAGGAGCTTTCTGCCCATGCTTTACAGGATCAAAGAGCAAGTGCAGTGTTTTGGTGTACGTACAGTGTATAACACAATGCAGTTGCAGGCCTCATTACCATTAAAAGATAATGTAGACACAATCAAAAATTACCACCCCAGTAGGAAAGACAAGACAAGGGCTTGGCAAACCATTGGCTGACCTAGTCTGTCACTCTTTGTTTTGTTCCCAGTTACTCATTGTAGAGCTTACTAGTGGCATGTTGAAGAGCTGAGCTCATTAAGACAGACTTCTTTGCATCTTCTTCAGCTAATCTTCAAACCAACTACAGGGTTTTGGTGCATTTCATTTTTGTAGACAATGCCACTGTATTCAAACTCCCTTGTCCTTTCTTTTGGCATTTGCACATTGTCACTGCCAGAAGTAGTGCTTCTTTCAATGCAATGGCTGGAGATTGCCCAGTGTAGAAATGCTGCTGTTCTTTTTTCTGGACTATAGTCCTTGCCTGGAGTAGGTGGGAGCAGTACACAGACTTTGCCCCACATGCTACATATCACAAGGACCTCACTGGTGTGTAGATGGAGAACTGAGCTGTACTAGAGAGAACTTCCAGGATGACAGACAGCTCTGGAAAATCAAATCAGCTTTAAAGAGAAACACACAGCATATAGGGGCTCTGCACTGATAACAAACATTTACAATCACTAGATCATGACAACTGCAGCATGCAGGGATAATTGTCTGTTATAAATGGCACTCTAGTAAGGAGGAGACCAGTGATCTGTCTTTAACATGATTATATACCACAAATCAACGATAAGGCAGGCATTGCTTCTGTGATTCACTTTTGCCAAAGATGAATGACCATAAAGCAAAGAAAAACAAAAGTCAAAACAAAGCATATAATATGTGGATGCTTTTCAGCCTAAAAAAACCCTAGAAATTAATTCTATTGTAGACTGATAGACTGATACATCTAAGCAGTACAATCATAGAAAGAATGTCAGGTTTGTGAATTCATTTTGGCCTGAGCATTCACTCTGCAGCATCCTGTACCATGCAGCACACAGGAGGTGCTACAGGAGGGGAGACAGGAGAGTAGAGTCCTGACAACTTGCAATTACCAGAATCCTTGCGAGCACATTCCTCTTGAGCCAGTGGTGCCATTTCATGTCTAAATTTCAGCTTAATTAGTTACACTCTATTGTATTTCCCCAAAAGCATAACTGTCATTGTCTTTAATTATTTGGAGATAAAAATCCGCATGTTTTTTTTTTGAGTATGATAGTTACATATAAAATTCTACATGCATACTGTGTTTTTCAAGCAAAGAAAAAGACACAGTATTTGAAGCAAGGAGCTTAATATCAACATAAGGATAAAACCACATTAGAGCAGCATCTGGGGAAATGAGCTGAGGTAAAGGTTTGTAAGTGGAAGACTGAATGGATGGGAAATGGGAATGTAAAGGAAAATAAGTAAAGCAATAGATTATATAATCTATTTTGCATGTGTCTGGCTAGAAAGTTCTCATGATGTTTGCCGTCTTAATGGGATTTAAATTTCTTGCTTTTGGTGTCCTAATATTGAAAAGCTTTCAAATGGGATTTTGCAGAGAGAGCAGGCAGGTTGCACCAGGATCATAGAAACCAAACAAGCTGCTTTGCTCTATTTAATGTTGCCTCTGCAAATGCCACGTCCACAAACAAAGACAAGAATGATTTATTTAATTAATCACAAGGCATGACTGTAATTTTATTTCTCATCTGAAAAATGAGGAATATGGTTACAGCAGTACAGTGCCCCGTCTCCATGACAGACCAGGGACCTCTGGGAATCTAGCCTAAAACTGGAACAGTGCCTTAGCAGTTTTGTCAGCTGAATCCTAAATCTGAATCCTAAACTGTTTCTTAGAGTCTCTGTATTTTCCCTAGAGTGTATCTCATCTGAACACTGACCAAGCTTGACCTATTTTGTTCAAGATTTGATGAGATCACAGTGCAAGCCTGTCTAACTGCAGGCCATAAATTGTTGTAATCCTCCGTCTGGTCGCTCTCTGACAAGCATATGCTTTGCTCAACCAGGGTGATAAAGTCTGCCAGTGCTGTCTTCTAGGTGCCTTAGGCATATGAAGAGAGTGCGGTAGCAAGAGGGTTCCCCAAGCTGTAGGGTTCACATACTGTGTGATCGGACTGTACAGGAGCTGGACTAACTGTGCACTGACTGTAAGTTCACTTCTAGATTGCAGTTTTCCAGACAGAATACGGCAGCGTTGCTATCTGTTGTGATCTGCAGTTTTCTGCGGTGATGTCCATACTGAGTGTTTGATCCTTCTCTATAAAGAGGATACTTTTAGACATCCAGATAAAATGCTTTACACTGAAAACTACTTTATACCATATTGTCTGAAGAGGAAATGAGTGCCTTAATTTTGCCTTTTTTTTTTGTTTTTTTGTCCTTCCTCATTTTAAGGAAACATTGACTGTGGTATTTAGAAAACCATTTAGTTTTCTTAAGTACTGGTAACCCATGTAGTCCTTTACCTTCTCTCTGATACCTCTGCCACCAGCAGAATCTCTGGTATGCGTAGCATGCTTTGGTCCTTTAACTGTATTATTAGTAGGCTGAGATCATCACTTGTAATCCAGGTTGCCCAGTACTTCCTACATTGAGACTATATTGATTTTATGTGTTCAGAACTTCATCAAACATTAATTGTCCTCCTTGTGTGCTTCAGGCAGGATATGTGTAGAAAATGTCAACGAAAAGTTCAAGTATTTTTGAAAACAGGATAAAGAATAACAAATTGATTTGCCAAAGCTGAATATATTAGAGAACCCTTTTTTTTCAGAGAGAGAGGGTCTAGTGCTCTTGTCCACTCAGGAAAGAGAAATGAAATCTGGTAGGGAAAGGAAAGATGAATTTTGTGTCAAGAGACAAGCTATGAGCTGTAAGCCAATCTCAGTTTTGCAACTAAATATTGCAAAGCCAGTTTTCATAATGGCTACCTGCAGCGTGAACCTGGGGAGAAAGCAAAATCACTCTCCATTATTTGACCTATTTGTTCTGTTTACTGAATGACACAGGGGTCTTTAGGAAGGAACATATATGAGCATGAAATTAAAGATGCACCCAAACTACTGGTAAGATTATACCAGCAACACTAATTTTGATCAGTCATAACTTTTAAGAGCTTGTTTTTTGGTTTACAATTTTTACTTATAAGAGGGTTTACAGATGTGCTTCGTCCAATACTGCATGAAGCGTGGAGATGGTTGCTTTTAAAACTAAAGCTTTTAAAGCTGCTCAAACTTGTTTGTAAAAAATTTGGTTCTTTTTGGTCAAGCAAGAAAACGGTGGAGTTTAAAGTTAGTCCGAACATTCTTGTATTGTGTGCAACCTTTTTCAACACTTGGTGTGACTGCCAGGATGTTTGAAACCTCCAAGGTAAATTCCTCCTGCAAGTGCAAATGGAAACTAATACAATACCTGTACATTTATTATCAAGGCTGTCTGTGACAGAACTCGCAGAGAACCCATTGTTTTGGGATGACTAATTAAATACTGATTTACTTACTCTCTGGATTTCAGTTTCTTCCACACCTTAAGCAAAGAACAAAGAAAAACTCTGGAACTGGAGAATACAAGAAAGAAAAAAGCATGGGAATGCAGGCATACGCACTGCCCAGGTACCAGCTTCTTTAAGCCAGCTGAGCACAGCTCTGCCTTTTGAAGAGTTGATTAATGATTTTTGGCAGGATCCTTGTGTTTCTTTGGCCTCTGTTGGTTTATGAACAGCAGAAGGGCAACAGCTTTTTGCTTTTTACTATGTAAAGCAGTGTCCAGCAGTTGCCTTTTCTAATATGCAGTAATCATACCAGCTCACTAAATCCCTCAGTACTACCATGCTTTCTCCTAGCTGCCTGTTATTCACCAGTGAGCACTGCTCCTATGCTTAGTACAGTTCTTCTCGAAGCACGTTTGCAGATTTGTTCAACATGAAAGTATTTTTTCCTTGTTTAAAAAAGAAAGCTCACAAAGTCTACCACAAATAACCACTTTAAACTGGCTGAAGCCAACGACATTATCAAAAAGATAAGTTTTGCCCTTTCTCCCACCTCAGTCCTGCCCCTGCACAAGATCAGCACACGGATTTGGGCAGCCACACGATGAACCAGATCAGGGAATTGTTCCAAACTAAAAATGAGCTTGGCCCCCGAAACATTTGTTTTCCCCAGCCAGATCAGTTCCCTGGGCCTGTTCAGCTTGCAGCTGCACCAACAACTGTGCCAGCACAAAGGGGGTGGGTGACATGGGGTTAGGGATGAGCAGCTGTTGTGGAGGAGGAGGAAGGGTGGGACTGTTTTACTACTGACTTATACAGCCAAGAGTGACACTGAACTTGGGCACCATGACTTAGACTTGCACCGTTTCAGACAAATTGAAAAGAGGTTTCTAAATTACTCACAATAAGTACCATTGATATGGGGAATAAAAATAAGTCACGGCGCCTTTTTATTTTAAGTTTTTAATCATTATATAAAATGGGCTGAGTATTTTGTCACAAAATATCAACAAAACATGGAAGTAAAGGGATGCATTTTCTTGCAGTGTGTGGGGTTATTCAGCCTGGAGAAGGCTCACGGGAAACCTTATAACAGTCTTCCACTACCTTAAGCGGAGCCTACAAGAAATATGGAGAGGGACTTTTTACAAAGGCAGGTAGTGCAGGACAAGGGGTGATGGCTTCAAACTGACAGAGGAGAGATTTAGATTAGACATTAGGAAGAGGTGCTTCCCTATGAGAGTGCTGAGGCCCTGGCACAGGTTGCCCAGAGAAGTTGTGGCTGCCCCCTCCCTATGGCTTCTTTAGCTCATGGATGCTAGTGCAGCTACCGACCATGGCCCTGCACAGCCAGCTGTGACACATAGCCACTTGCACAGCACCAGTCATTAGTACACTGGTAGTGTAGCCAGTGCAACCAAATGACCATGGTGTAAGAGCTCAGGATAGCCAAACCACTTTTGATTCCTTTTCTTATGGAGTTATTAGTTTGAATTTTGTATCTGCCACTTGTCTGAATAAATTTTAATATATCATTCTCTGGTGGTTTCTGCAACAAGATATAACTGGGACAAGGACTGTAAGAACTTGAAAACAGTAATTAAAATGGGAGATAAGATTACTTTTAGTGGTGTCTTCCAAGAAACCAGTAACAGAGCTAGGTTATTCCAGTTATGTAAATCTTTTTTAAGCTGAGTGACTGAAGAGGAATTTAGTTTTAAAAGAACCAGTTATGTTTGGCTATATGGTATCTATTATCTCTTGCTGAAGTGATAGCCAGGAGAAAGTGAAACTACCTTCAGAAGCTTCTACATGGATGCAGGCAAGATCAAAAAGGATAATTTTGTCTTCTAGAAAGTACAATACTGGTGCAGTACAGTGGGCAGGAATACTGTGCTTCGTGGCAGCATGTGATTAGGCATCAGAACAGAGTGCAATCTCCCTTCTTTACCGGCAATATATTGCTGGAGCAAAGTCCTTACATCAAAGTCTATAGACAAAACAACCAATAAAGAAGATAAAGGAGGGCCCTGCTTATTACTTTGTTTCGGCTCAAACCTTTTGGATTCATAACTTTTAATAAAGATCTTGGCAGCTTTAGCTGGGTACATTAATCTTCAGAAAGTAACGAATTTTGGTCTGAATCCCATCATCTCAAGGGTGGAAAAGATGAACGACTGCTCATTCTGCTCAAAGACCTTTCTGGTATCTGCAGATTTATGGCAGGAGCCTTATTTAATGTAACAGCAGGAAAACCATGTCATAATCTTGTAAACTTATCAGTTCTACATTTATTGTATATGAATACCACTTAATCACAGTGGGCCAGTTTAGGAAGAACTTCTAAAGGCAAAACAGGTTCTTTGATCTTTTGCATATGAGAGTGAGCCAGGAAAGGCAGGTCCCAAGCAGACATTTGACTCTACAAACTCATGAAGGGTTCATTCGAGAAAATAAACAGACACACCACAGCGGGAGTATAGAGAGAACTCATGTCACAGCTTCTGTCTTCAAGGCCTTTCACAGCTTAGTTCCTTTTTATGTGTAATTTACACAGTGCCAGCTCAAAGCTTCTCTTCCGTGAGGTAAAACTGAATCTTGGCCCTCAAGGATGAGGGCAGATCATCTTATGTAATAAACCAGCTTACTTTTTCTTTCACTGGGGGATGCAGAAGTAATTTTTGTGAGGATGGCTCCAGAACAGTTCCTCCAAGCACCAGTCTCCTTAAACAGCTCAGGGTAGCAATATTTCTGCATGCCCATTATAGTGCTGGTGATGGGCCTCTCTGCTCAGCCCTACTCAGCCAGCCTCGGGCAGGTGCTTAGGGTGGCTGAGGCTGCTGAGGAGCAGAGGAGTTGGTAGGGAGAGAGGTGGACGGGAAGGAGAGCAGTCCCAACAGCCCCTTCACTCCAGTGGCCCACAGCAGCCAGTGGAGACAGGAAGGCCACTGAGCCCTCTTTAATAGGTGCTTAGG
>JAVHNF010027311.1:0-11195 GCA_034783455.1 Micropsitta finschii | reverse complement strand
TTGTGGGGTTTTTTTGAGCTAGTTGAACACACCCTACCATGCACCTGTACCCAAAATGGTTAAGATTCAGGCAAAAACTTGCACAGTGATGTGCTATTGTATTTACAGATTAGAGGGAATCTTTCCACGTGAGCAAAGCAATGTATCATTTACCTTTGGTATCTACTCCTAGTTTTCTCCTAGAAAGATGATAGTTAAACTGTGGTTTTTCAACTGACTGTGACTACACTCACAAAGAATTCCAGTGGGACTCCATCCAAGTACAGCATCTGGCCACAGGGAGCTGCAGGCAGAACAGCATCATTAGTATGGGCTGCGGGATAAGCCCTGTCTTACTACCTGTCTTCTCAACTGTGGGACATGTAATCAGTGGTCCATAAACAGCAATGCCTTTGTCAAGGTACTTTCAATGAAACAAATCCTAAACTCTGCTAACTGAAACAAGGTCACAGCTTTTTCTCCACTACCCTGAGACTGGCACAGCACCGCTGCACCGGCCCTGCAGTTGTATGCTGAGTTTGGTGATAGCAACCCAGATATGCAATCAGCTCTCCAGGAAATGATAATGCCAGTTTCTCCTTGGATAGCAGTTTATTTCTATTTGTTTCCCAAAGCGCTCTATGGACACTATTGAATTAATTTTAGCTACACCGTGGAGTGCACAGAGGCCTAATCCTCTGTAATCAAGGGATGCACTGTCAATGACTTCAACGAGCTTTGGATTTGGCCTAGGTGAATACAGATTAAGAGCCCCTCCAGCAAGCAAGTGGCAAAGTTGGGATTTAAACACTAGTGAGTCTAACTAATAACATCATACTCAATTCCCCAAAAGCACCCCTGACAGCATTCTGAGGAAGAAGGTGGAAAGAAAGGTGTTAGAGTGTCCCAATAAATCTCAGAGAAAAAGGGGTGATCAAGAGAGGAAAGGTGGTAGAGAAAAAGCCCATCTCTATGTAGGGGGAAGGTTCATAGAGTCTTAGCTCCTCCCTTCAATTTTGCCTTCTTTCTCTTCTTTCCCTTGCACTGGACTATTTACTTGAATACGTTTCCTCGTTTGAGCTTTCCTGCTACAGGTTCTGCCACTGCTCTTTTGGCTGCCTGCCTGTGGGTAATTGGCAGCAGATACAGCTTCTCGCAGTACTGAGTCACTAAGAAAAGTGGACTAGCAGGACACTTAATAATGCGGGGATCTTGAAGTACTTTACAAACTTCAATTAATTAAGTTTTACAATACCTTTGTGAGAAAGGCAAGGCTTATTAGACATACATCACTTCTGGGAAAATAGTGTGACTAAAGACAGCTTTTCCTAAAGTGTTAATATCTTTTTGTTATTTGTATTAAATGTATGTGTAACACATAGCATTACGGACAGGACAAATTTTGTGTGGCCGCCTGCAGACCATTGAATGAACAACATGAAATTGAGACATGCAAAATTAAAATCCTCTTCTGAAAATGCTTGTAAGGAGTAACCTTGGAAAAATCATTAAGTCAGAGTCAAGGATGTGAATGCTTTGGCCTACTTCCACCGAGAATGGTGACAGTGAATGAAATTAAACCCACTGGGGTAATCTCGGTATTGATATCAGGCAAGTAAGTTGGAAGGCATCAGGCAAAATTAGGAAGGTCTCAAAACACCACTGCTTCACTGTAGTCTCAGTCTGGATGTTTAGGAAACCAGACACATAATCTGTGTCTCAGCAGGAGATCTAAATACTCAGAGCCTTTTCTTTCTGCTGCTGTCTGCCTTTTTTTGCCCAAAGACATAATAACTATTTTAGGTAACTTCACACTGTGACAAGGCCTGTGTTATGTAAATGAAATGAAGACATTCAAGACTGAAGTAACAGATGATTGTGAGGCAGGACACTCTGGAATAAATGGTGAGGTGATTTTTAGCAGCATCTAAACCTTGTTTTGCAATGTTAACTCAAATATACAGTATTTTCTGGTGACTTCTCTGAGCCTAAACATTTTCTACTTGTTTATATCTGTCAAAATGCACACCTGGCTGGACTGTTCAGTTTATCTGAGTATCTTTGTCCTTGTGTCCCAGTAATTTCCTTCACACAGTCCTGTAAAGATCCGTAAAAGATAAAAGGACAGACATTAAGTCATGAGTTAGGAAGAGGGTGTATATTACAGGCAAGAAAATTTCTGTGCAGACACACATTCATACATGCTGTTTTTAAGAATGGTAGCCTTATGTGTTTCATACTGCATACACTGGATATTTCATAAGAAACAACCCAGCATATACAAGACCTCTGCATAGGAGACCACTACCTGTAGCAAAAATCTGAAATCTGAAGAGTAATGAGTGATCACTTCTTCACAGTGATGGGAAGGTCCACCTGCCTGAGGCCATGGTTAGTGTAAATCTTACAGGGAAGAAACAGCAATCTATGTGGACATCTTGTAACACAGTGTTTATGGCAGTAGGTGAAAAAACAGTGATGAGTAAGTCCCTTGGCTAAAGTGCAAGAGATCCTTGGTCAGATTTCTGTAGGCCACAAATATCCCATGTGTCATTAGCCAGTTCTATGCACATCTTGTTCTTGGACAAAGTGCTCTTTGTGTGCCAGTTATTAATCTGTTTGAACTTTAGGTGTTAAACTTCAGTACTCCAGTGACTACAAAAGGATCAGTATTTCAGATGCCACTGCTCTGCTCTACGTCTTAATACTGTGTTTAGGGAAGATGGTGAGGATCATGCATTTTGAACCCTTATATTCCCATTTGAATAAGAAGCTGATTTTCTACTTGCATTATCAATTTTTCCTTTTTTTATTCTTTTAATCTCTGCAGTTTTCTGACCCAGAGCACTGTGGTGGAATTTAACAATTCTACCTATGAAAGGCCATAGTGTTGCCCAGAAGTAGCTGCCAACACACTCTAAGGGATGCAAAACATTCCAGATCTCAGATTTGCTCTTCTGAAGGAGGAAAGATAATAATTAAAGTTAGAATACTAACACTATTACGAACATACTTTGCTGTAATTATGAACCAGAAAATACTTCAGTGAAAGGACCTACCAAGTAGACCTGTGCTGCTATGCAAGATCAGCATCATACATGTGATTCTGAATACAGATAAACAATGACATAATTCTAAGCAAATGGTCAAAGTAAAAACTAAGAAGTAAATTTGCAACAAGTAATGAAGTAACACATTGCATAATTGGTTTTACCAGATTTTTAATCTTACATTTTTAATATTTCATTTTTGCAAATTGGCCTGGAGACTAATCCTTCATATCAACCTGGTAAGCTTCAGCTTTTAAAGTTCAGATGCTTTCTGCATACGTTAAACATCTAACTTCTTTATATAGAACATTTTTTAATCCTTGCATAGGTAGGGGAAATGAGCTAATTTTACTCACATTTACCAAAAAGAAAAGAAATTAAAAATGTTCACGTTTAGGCCGAGACCCAGCCTAGTAAATTTGAGCCAAATAGTGGAACTTTCCAGCTAGGTATGTACATGTGAAAATGCAGAATTTTAATAAGAATGTTAAAATAATTTACTGCTACAAGCTGGTTGTGGAATTGAAATGTAAACTTTTGTATTAACTTACAGCGTGACAGAAAACACACACAAACTGTAACCTATTTGCTGGCTGACAAACAACTAACCATAATCAAGTCTCTGCCCAAGAATACTGAGCCCCTGCTTTAGGCATTTGCCCTATTTGTGAATTCTCACATGAAGCAAGGAATCATTATTAAGGGGAGAAGGAACTTAGTAACACATCTCAGACATGTATCACTAAAATGATATTAACACATTCCCCTGACAATGGCTTCAACAAGAGTCTGCTAACTTGGTTCTCATTCCATTAGTATTACTCAATGTATGCAGGTTCATTTGCTGCATTGCTTTCTCTTTCCATATTTTGCTAGCTGTGACAGTGAGTTGTGTTGGTGAGCAGGCCTGTGTGCTTCCTTTTATAAAGTGCCTTTTGGTCCAGTTCTGAGACTCCATTATTTAACACAGTTTAATAATTTTTAATTTTTAATTCATATTTTAATTATTAATTAATAACTTTTATTTGAGCTTTATTTAGCAGGTTGGTACATTCAGTGTTTCTCTTTCTTTGCTTCTGTCAACTGCATCTTTAACAAGGACTTTCCTATGCATTGTCTCAGATGAAAAAATACCATGCAACTTTTTTTTCTGTTAAAGGCAGAATAGTAACATATCACAGAATCACAGAATCACAGAATCCCAAGGGTTGGAAGGGACCTCAAAAGAATTCTCTGTTCTTAAAACCTGTTTGTTTCAGATTGCTGCCATTTTAGATGTTCTGGTTTGTTGTAGTTTAACCCCAGCTGGCAGCTATGTACTACAATGGCATGCAGCTACATGCTCACACACACTGCCCAGGTGAGATGGGGAGGAGAATTAGAAAAAGAAAGTAAAATCCATGAATTAAGAACAGTTTAATAATTAAAAAAAAAAAGAAGAAAAAGAAAAAAAAACAACCAAAAACCGGAAAAACCCAACCAATCCCCCAAAAACCAAAAAACACACAAACAAACTTATTGTTAACAACATTAAAACTAACATTAACTTTATTGATTATAATTAAAAGGGAGACATGAAAAAGAGAGTGAAATAAACCCCAACAAATAGAAGGGATGCACAGCACAATTGCTCACTACCTGCTGACTGATACCCAGCCTGACCTGAGCAGCAATCTGCCCTTCTGGGCAACTCCCCTCAGTTTATATACTGGGCATGATGTGCTGTGGTATGGAATACCCCTCTGGCTAGTTTGGGTCAGGTGTCCTGTCTCTGCTTCCTCCTGGCTTCTTGTGCTCCTCCTCACTGACAGAGCATGAGGGACTGAAAAGTCCTTGATCAGGGTAAGAGCTACTGAGCAGCAATTAAAATATTGGTGTGCTATCAGCATTGTTCTCCAACTAAAGCCAAAACAGCATCAGCTACTAGGAAGAAAATAAACTCGATTCCAGCCAAAACCAGGATATGTGTGCAGACTGCTTGCAGGTATAATAGGATATATTTCTGCTTTTTATCCACAGAGATGGACATGTCTTCTCCTCTGGAAGGTCTGTCCTTGAGGACTTCTGGAAAACTGTCTTAAGCAAATGAAGCACTAATGTTTCTTTTCAGTTTTCTTGGAGCAATGACTTTACTACCTTTAAGTGAATTAGAATGTTTACAAAGTGCTTGATCTCAACATGCAAAATATGGATGTCTAATATCACACTCCTAAAAGAAAGTTAAAGAAGTTTTTCCATAAAATGGATCCTAATTCTTTATTCTCATGTGTTTCATACAAATACTGATACTTCCAGCTCTCAGAATATTGTAAACAACTCAAAGCATTCCACATGATATCCAAGCCTTTCCATAGCTTTATAAAAGAAACAGGGACTGCTCATAACTAGAGGGGATCTGAATATTGGTGCACCTAGATTTAACAACCAATCCAAACACCTGTGCAATTTATTTGGGCTAAAAAAGCACACTGTCTATATGAAGTCATAATTCAAAATAAAGGTTTAATGGGTTAATCAAAGATTTATTATTCTAAGTAAAATGGTGTTAGCACGTGCAGTCTGAATTATCCCATTACTATGGTCATAAGCGTAGTAATACAGGTAAAACTGAGGTACACAAACTTGCTAATAACTATGGCTTTCTCTGGTGGTGTGCTTCCTGTGCTCCTCAATAAAAAGAAAGGAAGGTTTCATAGTGAGTAATCAATATTCAGTTCTTCACCAGAACTAGGTTAATTGTGGGGATTTCTTCTTCCTCTTTGCCATGAGGTAGATGACATTGATGTTGATTCCTTTCTACTCTGAAATCTGTTTGTGTCTATTTTTATACATATTCCAACATGCACTACTCCTTAATCTGCAATTCCATATTAAATCCATATAATTAATAATGATTAATTAATCATTAACATAATCATAATCATAGCGATAATTAAAATCTTACAAACCCAGCAATTTTCTAGAAGGCATGAATACATACAGACCCATAGAGATGTAACTTAACCAATTTCTATAAATATCTACAAGGTATGGCATTATTATTGGTCCATGCTGAAAATTGTAATGACATGTCATGTTCATGCCTGGTTTTGTGAGTGTACTTTCAAGTAATGGTGTGATGGTTACTGAAGAAATAAGAAAATGGAAGAAATCTAAGAAACCAACACACTAATGCTTTTGTAGGGTTGGTTGGTTGGATTGTGGGTTTTAAATTGATCAATTTAATATGCTTTCTGTTTTCTCTTTGGGGCTTGGGTTTTTTTGTTTTTTCTTTTTTTTTTTTTGTGATTTTTGTGGAGTTTTTTGGTTTGGTTTGGGTTTTTGTGTTTGTGGTTTGGGTTTTTGTGTTTTGTTGGTTTTTTGGGGTTCTTCTATTTATTTTCCAGTCTTTTTAGTTTCTTTGTTTTTTGAAGTTGGGTTTTATATTCAGGGTTTTCTTTGCAACTGGGAACATTAAATCTGGATCTAAGAAAACAATTAGATACATAACTCATTGCTTTCAGTAGGATTTAGTCTCTTTAAAAGAAATTCAAGGGAGGACTGCAATTCTTTGCCTATACAAGCCATGACATTGCGTACCAAATAACCTGAGATTGAATTTTTAGTTGCTAACACTGAATATTTAGCTTGTCATAAGTCTGGATTTTAGGGGATGTGTCCTTTTCTTGCACCGAAAAAATATAGCCTGAGTGCATTAAGAGTACTTCGGTCATTTGTCTGGGAATCTAGAGGTTTTGCAGGAACAGTAACAGTAGCAAACAGCTCCTTTTTAAATTGTCATATATTATTCACATACTGCCTTAGGAAAGAACAGTGCTTTCTCAACAAATTAAAATGACAGATTTTTGCCCTAAAGTACTTACAATCAAAATTTATAGGTCTGACTAGGCTATTTGGTGTCCAAAAATCCAGGACAAATGGCCTCTTCACATAACTCATCAGTTCTATGTGATATGCTTTCTGGATACATGGGAGTTTTTGAACATGAACTGTAGACATGGTCTCTGCAAAAAATCTAGTGCTTCTTGGATGGAAGTATGGGAACTTTTTCTTACCAAGTTTGAAAAATAAAAAGATTGTCTGGTGAAATATAGCCAGAAGAACAGGAAGAAAGCGTGACAGAAGCATGTTAGTGATGATGCAGTGCTGAGTAAATGTATTTTAGTAGATTATTTTGAGGGTAAGTTCGATAAATAAGCACTTGAGGAGTGCTTAGTTTGCATCACATTAGCTGTGTAACCATTTCCTCTAGCAAAAGTAAGCAGAAAGATTTGGTACCACTCCATTATTTCTGTTTTCTTTCTACTCTAGCAGTTTAAATGTGACTACATTTTAGTTTTAGATATTGCTCTGAACAATGCATTGGCTGGCCTAGTTAACCTAGTTGTACTCTCTGCACAGTGTCCATAAATCTCAGTGTAAGCTCAGATGGCTCAGCCATCTTCGCCATCTCTGAAGGAGGTGCTTTGCAAGGGACAGCTGTCTCATACCAAATACTTACAAACAAAAAATGTATCTTGGACACTAAGACCACCTTGGCTTAAAGGAAGAAGGTCTTTCTAACTTTATTTTTGATTCATTGGCCTGCTGTCAGGCCCTCTGACTTGCAAATACCTTCTTTATAAATTATCATATATTATTCATTTAATGCCTTAGGAAAGAATGGTGCTTTATAGGCAAATTAAACTGACTTATCTGTGCCCCAAGGTGCTTACAATTTTTATAAGGTATAAAAGTATAAGGGATTGCAATCAAAGGTGGGGAGTTAGGTGATAAGAGAGGAAACTACAGAAATGAGTATATTTCGCATTGCTGGCTCAAGATTTTCCATTAAAAAGTCTGGGAAGAACTTTTGAGTCCTCTGTAAACTCTCACACATTGAATCATGGAAATCAATGATGTTTTACTCCAGTAATTAACAAATTTGTTCTCTTTTTTCTTTACATTCTTCATATCAGAAAAATAAATGGTCTTTCAAAAGTTATTATAGTTGGACAGGTATCTTTCTCTCTTGTATTCCAACACTCTCAAAAATTATCTCAACTGGAGCAGAAGGCAGTGAATAAAAGCCTTAACAAAGGTCGTCACTGGGGAAGCCATAGGAGAAGGAATTGCCCTAGAGTATGGAGTTCAGTGTAGAGCAAGAATTTGCCTCTGTTGCACCACTCCACAGAAAGACTGCTAAGTGGGCCTCAGAAAGGGAGGAAAGAGGGGGTCTTACCCAAGTAATTTTGCTTCAAGTATGCTACTGATTCTTTTCAACCTGACACTCTCTCTTAAATACCTAATGGGAGTTCAAGAAGACATTAATTAACTCACTTGCTGCTAATGGAGCTGCTGAAATGAAGCCATTGCTTCATGTTGCACAGAAGTCTTTCTGTGAAATTGTTTCTATTATTATACAAAATGCTTTTCTTAGCAAGTGCCAAGTAATCTCTGGAGCTCTCTGATATTCCCACCAAAGCCTGTATCTAAATCCAGTCAGTATAATGAAATGTTAAGACTAGCTGTCACAAAAACTTGAAACTACAGCCTTTATGTCAAAATACCTTGAGCCTTACATATTCTGGTGTAATGCCACCTAAGAAGGAAATTCACCAAATAGAACTGTAATTGCTTCTTAGTGAAATCCTTCATTTTCCTAAATTCAGGGATAGTATAGGGAGGCTTTCTTACTTGATTTTATAAATATGTCACCCTGTGTTCAACACTGCTGTGACATGCCCACAGATTAGATATTCTGGTGATGTTCTGAATTTGCTGTGTCCTACCTATCTCAAGGTAGAACCTGTGGAAGCCAGGATGGATGTGGCAGGCAGAGACTGAATAACAGTAGAAAATGGCAAGAATAAATTAGGGTGGCTGTGTGCCTTGAGGTTATCAGTCATGTTCTAGTACTAAGTTATGCACACAGAATCAGAATATTGCAATACAGTTAATATAAAGTGTTATCCATATGTAACTTTATGCAAGTTCGGGAAGACATCAAGGTATGATTCTTTTTAAGTATTTTAGCATTTTTGTGTTTTAGGCAAGACTTTCTCCAGTGATCTGCAATCCTCAAATTTAGTAAATTAGACCAGTATTTAGACAGCTGTCAGAGGAGAGATTTATATATCAGCTCTAGCCAAAGTGAATATTTATTCAGAACTGCGTAGTGATTCTTGAACTTTTATCTTGAACAAAGAAAAAACAGTGTTCACAAGCAGAAATCATGAAAAGCCATAAAATTGGTTTCAGCAATGAAATGTACTATTACTGTTGTTCTCAGCATCTGTTGAATGAGGAAAACATCCATTCTTTTTACAAAAATAAATGAGCAAATCAAAGGCAATGGGATATTTATAGATGTTTGAATTCTCTTATCATAGAATCATAGAATCATAGTTCTACTTGTAGTGGACTGGTTTTGAAATCAGTGATTGTTTCTAAGAAAAGATGCTTACACAGCATCTAACCATCATTACTGTGTGGTTTCCAATTAGGAAGAAAACCAGAAGTACCTTGGGGTAATGGCCATAATCTGAGGGGCTCGGACTAAATTTCAAGTGTATACAGATTAATAATTTATCCATATAAAGATTGATAATTTATCCATGTGAATTAATTGCAGGCTTTTTGTGGAAATGTCCTATCAGGCTACTGAACTCTGGAAGAATATTTTTGTGCCATAAAAGCTATGGCCTGCAATTAAGCATTCGATTTGGTTTTGAACTTCAGAAAATTTCAGCTTGGGAAATCAAATAAAAATTGTATTAAATTTAGATTCAGACAGAGGAAGATGCCAAACTCAGATGAAGAAGGAAGAAGTTACTCTAGGCCTAATGGGACCTGAAAGATTTAAAACCCCAGAGGAAGCTGGTACCATGGGAAGTTCTCTCCTGAACTCAGAGGTGAATCTGCATATGAAGGAAATGGATGAAAAAGAGAAATGTTTCTTCTTGTTGCTACACCTTTTTTCCCATCACTGATAATTACTCCCAGCTGGGAAGGCACACAACTGGTTCTACAAAATGATTGTCACTTCCTTTCATTACACCAATTATCTTTGGTTAATGCGAGAGCATTTATTAATATATATCTAACCTCTATGCAAACTCTAAAGAAATTATAGTCCAGAAGGAAGGATATAGAACAAAAAAGTGTGGAAGTTTATAGAAAAACATAAAAAGGGAAGCTAAAGGCATTGGAGAAATAGCTTTTCTTTTTTTTTTTTATGAAATCACAGTCAAAGTTTAAAACATTTATTAGGAACACAGGAGACCACAGCTATAGTAGGAAAGCAAAGAAATTATTCAAGAGGAAGGAACAAACATACGCTGTTCTTAACAGACAATGACAAAATTGTTAGTAGGGAGAAAAGAATCTAATCCCCTTCACATAAGTATTTAACAAATATGAGTGTTTGTTTGAAAAAACCCCAAGTATAATGTAAAATAATGAGGTATTTCCTGGTTCATTAGTTGCAAAGGAATACTTTAAAGATATCTGCACTTCTAAGGATGTCTCTGGACTGACAGTATTAATATTTATTAAATATAGGAGTCCTTGGAAGATTCCAAAATATCTGAGATTGCCGATACTGTGTGAATGTAAAATTAATGCGTCACCAGGTGCAGAGAATAATGGAAAAAAGATAAGGCAGGATTCAGTTCATAAAGTATTTAAAGCTAAGTGATTAATGGTAGTCAACACTGGGTTTTTAGATGATAGGTCTCATCAAAGTAAACTCATCTGTGTGATAATACTACAACTGTATTTGAAAATGACAAGTATAGGTCTTCAGACTGATAATGTGGGTAAGTGAATACCTCCTTGTATCTAACTAAAGAACTCTGCAGCAATATGCTGTGTTAATAACATCTTGATTTAACTAGATGCCTAACAGGTCTTAAAAAACAATTGTTGGTGTGAAATATCTCTTTGGATACTAATACTATATTAGTGTTAATGGTATAGGAAAAGTGGCATGAGAAATAATTGTAAGAACAGGTCACTTTATCTTGGCTGGTAAACTGGGCATGTTACTATTATATTGAACCTGAAAAACTGAGAAATTTATTTTTAAAATAAGATCTTGGAGGACCTTCTTCAGTGTGCGCTCGCAGCCCAGAAAGCAACCGTATCCTGGGCTGCATCAAAAGGAGCGTGACCAGCAGGTCAAAG
>JAVHNF010027305.1:0-21934 GCA_034783455.1 Micropsitta finschii | reverse complement strand
GGTATGTATGAATAGATGTTCATACAGCAGACCCAAGCCTCCCTGAATCCTAACCGATCCTGTGCCAGGCTCAGTGTAAGATCTGGAATCACCTCCCTATGGCAGCCACTCCCCCAGTTCTTCCAGAGTTTACCCCACGGAGCTCAGAATACTGCAGAAACCCACAAATTAAACTACTGATGACTTGACCTTCGGAGCCTGGAGCCAGCTCTCTGAATCCATATGGATTATTAATAGGACTAATTAGTCCTCTTAAAGGGTCCATCTTAAATCAGGATGATGCTGTATGTATACAAACAATAAGAGATAGCCATGTCCTGAAGATCTATCTCAAGGCCTACATACATAAGGGAAAAGAATCAGTAGTAACTCTGTTTTGCTGATATGGGAACCAGGCATGTAGTGATTACATGGTTTGGCCCAAGAGAAAATGTGTGATGTGTAAAATGTGTGACGTGTAAATCAAACCATAATATTCAGCAACCCAGACCAGTGCTTCACCAGCTAGGCAATCCACAGTCTTCCTCTGGACTCAAAGCAGACACCATGACACAGGCAGTTGTTGGGTCTTCTAAACAGAGCCATTGCGGATGCTGTAAGTTCAGTGTGGTTCATGTCCATCCTAGATTTCATGCTCCTTTACTTGAAGCCCCTGGCACCAAAGAATAATTTGCTAGGAAGCAATAAAATGTCGTTATGGATCATAAACCCTCACTTGCCTGCTGGGAATGCGCACAGCCGATGCTATCAGGGGAACCTAATACATGGCAGACTGTCCATCTAGCCCACGCCAGAAACAAGAACATTACCTTTAGAGTCGCACTCCAACTTTTCTGTGCTTAGATGACTGGGAAACTGATGTTCCAGCAGGACACTCTTCCTAAACTAGGAAGAAAACCAAAAAGCACCCACTGGTTGGTGTTATGCACCAAAAGAAACTGGGGTACAGCCCTGGGGATATTCCAGCACAGAACATGAAAGCATCGTTGTGGCTGCTTGTGTTAATTTTCACTGAGAGGAATAAGAGCTCCTCAATACTGTGACGTTCATTGTTCCTAAGCTGTTGTAGACAGGAGACAATCTGATTAACGAGAGGACCACTGAAGAATACATACCAAAAATGCAACCTGCTCTTTCAGCCCTATAGCCTGTTCTCCACACCGGAGTATTTAAAGGCTAAACCAATCCGTGGTGCCTTGCAGTGCAGTAAAGGACCTTCCTAGACTGCAGTCACACAGAATCCACATGGCACAGCCAAATACCACACATCTTTTCCTGTCTCTAAGTTTGGCTCCCTAATCCCTAATCCCCTCCTATCTGGACCCGCTGCAAACTGCGGCGCTGCAGCAGGTTCATACACGCTCAGCATGCTCTGCCAGGCAGCGGGTGTGGATGTTGAATCTGCCCGGCCCCTTCCGCTGGTCAGTTTTCAAGGTGCCCAGAAGACAACAGGGAGGTCAGGTTGTGTTGGCTGACAAACACACCGGGCTCCCGGGCAATAAACCGTGCCCATGCTCCAGACCAGATACCAGCCTTTCCGGTTCCACTCTGCTTTCCTTCCCCTGCCACAGGCTCGGCTCGTGGGCAGTCGTGTTTCAGCTCCCAGTGAACCAGTGCGGGTGTTTGAGGTACCTCAGTGGGGTAACTCTATAGGCGGAGTCTCTGATATGGGGACATTTTCTCTTCCAAATTTCCATTTAAGGCTGGCTTGTAAGGCAGATAAGCTATTCCTGCTGCTCCACGGCAAGTTACCCTCCGCTTCTGTTGCCTCTGTACCCTTTTATGCCATCCTTTAAGCAGAGAGGCATAACCAGAATAAGAGCAACAGCACATACACAGGAGTTGGGCACTTGTGGCAGTGTCAGTAGGACACATGGAGCAGATACGGATTTTATCCACGCAGGGAGGACCTTACAATCGCCCTGACTTCACTCTGGCTCTTACCCAGCAGGAAAGATGCTGCAAATTCTGGCAACAATCAATGGCATTCAAGTACCGTGTTCCCCCCACTCTGTGTTCCCTGTATCCCACCTTGCCTGCAGCTTTGGAACCCCACCAGAGATGCCCCACTTTGTGACCCACTACTGGCAATTTGCCAGCCTCCACCAGTGTGACATTGAGATATACCCACAGCATTGTAAGTGATAATACATCTAACTCCCTTTCAAAGAGAACAGGAGAATGTACATCACCTGTCCTACCCACTGCACGAATCGCATGAACACAAGCTATTACAGCCTGAAAAAATGGATACAGCTTAAACGCAGCAATCCAACACAGACAAGCCTGTGTATGCTCACCCCATATGTCAATCCCTACCTTACAACAGCTCTTCCACAAGCCTCTTTCCTTTGGGGCTCCCTCTGCCTGCAGCATCCCTCGGTTACACACCCAGGTGATCTTTGTGGAGGACTTCTGCTACCATTTGAAGTCTCTGCCCTCACCCCGTGCCCTGTGACACTTTCTTCAGCTGCCTCCCTATTTCTCTGACATGTAATTACCCTCCCACTTTCCTCAGGGCAACACCTCCCACTCTGGAGACTCTGATACTGGTGTGTCCCCCCCCAAGGCTTCCAGCCTCAGCTGACCTGGATTGATCTCCATCCTCCACACAGCCTACCAGTCTCACCTGCCTTCACTGAGGAACACAGGCAGGTGAAAGGCAGCACAGCAAAAGGAGGAGCCACATCTGGACCAGAATGTTAGCTGTGCTGTCTGCAGTAATCTGCAATCCTCTGCTTCCAGATTTTCTTTCATTCTAAAGAACAGAGAGGCTGATGTCTTTATACTTGCCCCCTATGAAAGCCATTGGCTGCCCAGCCACACATACTGTGATCGGACCCTTCAGGGTGTCCTCTCCTTTCCCCTTTCACTTGTTTCTTACTTCCTTTACCTCAACTATGCTCTCCTTCTTCCCCTCTCAACTCCAAAAGGCTGGAATAAAAGTGTTGCCAAGGGGATATCACTGTCACAGCACGAGCCCGCATGCCAGCACCCACCCAGGACCAGTGATCCTGGACAGATGTGGGTCTGCAGCATCTGCAAGGTCCTTGGCTTTGCTGTCCTTTCCTTGCACCCCATAGGGGTTGGAGGGACAAAGACACAAACTCTGCAGGGCCAGGCTGGCTCCATGAGCAGCCTGCAGCAGTTCCCCAGTGCCTCTGGGCTTGCCATAGGGCACGGTGCAATCCCTCTCACCTCACCAGCTCATCTGTTTCTAGGAAGCTTGGAAATGACACAAGGCACTTCCTCCCCTTTAAACCTTGATGGTTGTCTTCCATTCACAGGTGTCCTCACTTGCTCCATCTGGGACAAGGGTTCTGCCTTCAGGTATACAACAACTTCAGGTATACAGCAACCTGAAGGGCTACTCTGGCTCATGATTTTGGTACATGGCTGACATTTTTCCCTCTTTCAGACAAGGAGTGTCTATATCTGTGACCATGCTAAAACATCCTAAGCTCTCCCAGCAATGCTTCCTTTGACTCCGTCATGGGCCACATAAGCACAGAAACTGTTTGTCATTCTTCTGCTGTGCACTGGATCATTTTGGGCTTTTTATCTGCATTTGATAAAGTGTAGGTCAGAAATGGGCAGCTTTTCAGAAGTGTAAACAAATTCATCTTGTAGTTTTTCATGTGAGTCACCTCGTCTTAGATCTGTTGCAAAAAATCTCTTATCAGCCTGTTTCACAAAGAACGCTTATTTTGATAGCTACATGACCCGTTTCTGGTGTGTGTTGTTTCAAAGCTCTGTGCTTTTTTTCCTGACTAAAAATGGGTTTGGAAGCAGGGTTTTTATTCCTGATTGAGGTAATTTTTATCCTCTACGAAAACAGATACAGGGATGGCCATAGCAGAATAATGATCCCACTGAGATGAACACTGGTTTATTTCCTCTTGTAAATAAGTATGGCTAGATTCAATGACATCATGAGCCATTGTAGCCAGTAAGGCCTTAGAACAAGGGAATCTTCTTGGGCATCTTAGTATCTCTGCAGACAAAGTCAGCCTTCATAAGTCATTAACTCTTTAATCAGGACACTGTGTTAAGGACTGCACGGAGAAACTACTACAGCAGCGGCAACTGATATTCCCAATAGTTTACAAAGGTCGGATTTATTTAATGCCCATGCCCTATGACGAGGGTCAGCCATGCCAGACCTGGAAATAGACTTCAAGCTTTCTCATTTTGTAATCCCATTATCCCACCTCCACAGCAGCAGGAATCCCTGCCCCTTCTTAGGTTCTCTCCTACATCAGCATCTCTGCTGCCAAAGCTCCGAGATGGGTAACATGATGGGAACGTGCAACAGGATCCCCCAGCCTTCCCTTCTCACACATCTGCCCTGAACTTGCTGTCCTGCAATGAGACCCCTTTCTCACCCAAGCTTCTGTGCTATGCTCTGTACTCTGCATTGCCCATTTCCTGCACATCCTCTCTTGCACATTACACATCCCCCTTGCCTTTGCAACACTGATCTTCTGCATCATCTCCTCTCCATCATCTGTCTCCTCTCCAGACTCATTTTTTTCAACATCTACCCCCTCCTCTCTTTTTTGTGTTTAATCAAGACTGAGTTGATGGTGTGATGTTAGCCACAAAGGATAATCTGGTCATTTAATCAATTTAATATGGACACAGCAGACCGGCTTTAAGTCATATTAACTGTATCAAGTTAGAATCTAAGAGGTGTACACTAACACCTAATCGAAGCCAGAAATCTATGTTTCTTTGCATATCTCTCAGTTTTTATCAGTTTCTGACATGCTTTACAGAAGTCTCTCGGGGATTTTTCTGGTCATCATCTTTTGGAACCTGCCTCTTTTTTCCTCCCTTTCTGCCCCAAAGAGGATCCTTTACACAATGTCTTCATCACCCTAAACAGGACACAAGTCTTGCTTTTCCCTTCAGACTCAGCTACCCACAAGGTGTTTTTTAACCGACTCTCAGGTGAATCACATGGCTTTTCTCATTTAGCTGCTTCCCCTTTGCATGTGTTTAATATGTGCTTGCTTCTCACTCCAAGTTTATTGTTCCTGCCTCTAATTCAAAGACAATATTTTTTTAATAGAAGAACAAAGAACTTATTTTCCGTCTTAGATATGGATAAGGTGAGGCCAGGATCTGGGAGGACCGTTGCTGATCCTCCCAGAGGAAGCAGAGAGGGCACAAAAGAGACTAGAATACAAGGCTGGAATGAAAGCATGAAGGCAAAAGGTTACAGATAGGGCTGAATAACAGCTAACATCAGGAACAATGAAGAGGCCTGCTCCCACCTTCCCAGGGGTGCCTTTGGTATCCAGGACAAGGGAGGCGGTAGCAAAATCTGGACTGCATAATGGGAGCCAACCTGCTCCAGCACTCCCCTCTGCCGGCCGGAGCCCGGGGACACGGGACAGGGAGAGCTGTGGTGGGGACAGGGCGCTCCCTCCTGCCCTGCGAGACAAGGGAACCACTGTGATTGACAAACCCGTCTCTGTTAGCTGAACCGCAGCGTTCTCGTTTGAGGTTGAGGATGGCTGAATTACTGAATCACAGAATCACAGAACGGTTTGGGCTGGAAGGGACACTAAAGCTCATCCGGTTCCAATCCCCTGCCACGCCAGGGACACCTTCCGCTAGACCAGGTTGCTCCAAGCCTCATCCAACCTGGCCTTGAACACTGCCAGGGATGGGGTGGCCACATATTGGGGAACTTTGGCTAAAGTCTAGATACTTATTTTGTGTTACTCATTCAACTTCAAGGTCATTTAGTCTTTAACATCTTTAAATGCACACTAATATATTGCAACACTCTTGTCTCCTTATGACACCTAACCATTTCCTCCGCCGGACTGGCTTTTCTTTCCTTGCTGCTGTTAAAAAGAGGATACAAGCTACAAGAAAATGATAAACAGGAAGCCTTAAAAGGCCAGGCCATTTACAAAACAACACGTAGGCACACGTATCCGTAATGTATTGTGGATAACGCAAAATAGCATGACAAAGTTTACTTAGCTGTATCCTTTTGCACTTAAAGAAAGAAATACTGATGTATTAATGTAATTATTATCTTGTTTTAACACACATGAAGAGCTTGGCCTGCTCTCCAGATGTGCACAGATGTGTAAAATTTCCTAGAGCTTTTCTGTCGACAATACAATATAGAAAACACTATTATTTGGCTACAGCAGGGCTCTCACTGTTTTGTTGCAGGGGATCTGCAATGAACGTCATGTCTGCGGCATGTGTATTGAAGAGTTTCCTGATTTCCTTCCTGTGCCCTAGGACTGCTGGCTTACAGCCAAGCCTCATTTTTCCCCAGGCTCCCCAGCTCTAGACCTTTTTGCAATTTAAAATTCCCTTTGTCTTGGTTTTAGTTCCAAGTTTCAGACAGGTTTCCTGCGGTACTTACATCCTGGTAAGCATTCCTTCCAACACACGCTCACTCCCCAAACCTCCCATCTGCACCCCACTCTCCTCTCTGATGCCCATCACAGAGCTTCCCAGCTGCCCTCCCTGTCATTCCACGCACTGCCTCTCCTCGCCTCAGCTCTCCCACCCACTCCCTGTTTTCCTTTCTCCGTTTCCCTCACCAGTCTCCCTTCCTTGCCTCTCCTTTCCTCTTTCCTTTCTCTTCCTTTCAGCATTCCCTGAACGACTGTAAGGCTGCCAGGACCAGACAGATATCTAGATGCCCCTGTCTCTTGAACTAGCGAACTTAGCCAAATTAGCTTTATTAGCTACATCAGCTGTGTGCGTTACAGGGAAACCCTCTTTCCAAGCTCACCTCTGCCATTCCTGGGAAAGGGGGCCTCTTTTAGGGGTTCAGTTTCCAGCTCTCTGACGCTGTGCGCCCAGCCAGAGCAGACGGGAGGTGCTCGGGAGCACCCGAACAGTTATGATGCAAAAATGTGCCCGTTGCCCCTGGAAACCGGCTCTCCCGCTCGTCTCAGGCAGGGGTTGCTAAGCGATGCTCTAGTGCCTGGGGGCCGGGGGCTAAAGATGTGGCAGCACTTCTCTTAGGAGGGACCTGTTGCAAAATAGAAGGGCAGGGACAGGCAGGACCGCTGCCGCTTCGTGGCAGAGGCTACGGAGGGGATGGCTGACTTATCCCGATGTTTGACAGCTATGCAGCCCTGCACCCCCTGCACTGCTCCTCGGGGCTCTCCCGAAGCCTGCTCGTCTACCTCAACGCCTGTCCTGAGTTCACCCTTAGCTATTTTCGTTTCTGGGTAACCGAGAGCACATCTGCACTAGTCAGCAGCAGCTGACTGCAGAGCGGGTTGGCACATCCATCCTTCTCTTCATCAGGAACACACGCCGCACACCACACAGCAGCGCTCCGCCGCTGCCCCCAACTGCACAAACCCCACCATCTGCGTGCCTAGCGACGAGAAATTCACGCCGGCTTGTTTTGTTCTCTTTTTCCTTTCCTTTTTGGTAGGCAGGCTGTGCAGACGCCCCTGCAAACCTTCCAGGCAGGAAAGCAGCAGGAATTGAGCAGTCGCTGCAGAATCCTGCCGCGCTCAGACGGATTTCTGTTGCCATCTGGTGGCAACCGAAGAGCACCTAGAAATGTAGAATAAACGTCAAGATCCTCGCCTCCGCTACAAAGTCGGGCTCGTTTTCCTCCATTTATTCCACAGGCGTTTGCTCTGGCCACATCACAATCACTGTAGAAGGAAGGGAGACCGTTAATGCTACTAGATTATTTAAATTAGTTTTAAATTTAAATTTTAATTATTAATCAATAAATTAATTATTTATTATTTAATCCAGTCTAGGTTCCAGATCATTCCTTGCATGGCAAGCTTTCTCCATGGTTTTCAAGTCAACACAGGCAGTTTTCTTGACTATTCCATGTGCTGTAGTCAAGACTCTGTCCTAGCCTCTGAAGCCTGAAGTTCAGCTCACTCTAAATTAGAGATCCTCACTCTAGCCCTGAGAGCTGCTGAATGAATCATCCACACTGGGTCAGTTAATGAACATAAAATTACCAACCTTGCCTGCCTGTTGCAGAAATCACCTTATAGGATTGCACCCCTGTTTACCAATGCACACACACACCACCAGCCAGCCTCAGATTCCCTCTCTATCTAGCCAAGGGACCCATCACTGGCTTAGGGGCAGAGGCTATGGAAGACACACATCTCAGATATCAGATGGTATGCCCTGACACATTCCTTTCATGGGCACTACTACTGCAGCTTCTGCTGAAGCCTGGCTTAAACTGCAGCGCAAGAGTTTCTGCAGGTAGCCACAAATTCACCCTCTTGTCATCACTTTATCCTCTGGCAGAGAATTATTCCCTTCCCATTTAAGAAGGGCACCAAACCCAAAGACTGCATGGACAATTCAGAAGTAGGGCATCCTGATGGCATTTGACTGTAGTCCTTTGGGTTTTTGTTCTCTGCTTAGCTCCTTTTTGGAGCCCTAACTTTGTGTCTTCCTCCATGCCTCCCTTGCTCTTGCCCCTGTTCCCTGCACCAGCCAGCTGGAACTACCCAACCTCGTTCATGACCATCTTGCACAAACTTCAGCAAACTGCCTTTACCAGTCAGGTACCCAGTGCCCTGTGAATTTCCAAGTCTGAAGTTCCCAGAGGCGGGGATGACTCAGGACATCTTGTCACACCCAGTAATGCAGATGATGAAATCCCAGGAGCAGCCAGCCACACTCCAGCTCCGTGTGGATGTTGGTGCTCCTGACTCCTGCCTCTTAGGCCAGGCGCAGGTCTTCATTCACTCCAAACTATTTTATGACAGTGATTATTTGGTTACACAACCACACTAGTAAACGAAACGGTGGCTGGAAGTGATCCCCAGCACTGAAATATGATATTTAAAGTTTTATTGGCAGCCAACTAGCAATCTTCCAAACAGTTCTGGGCATGGTTTAGGAGTCAGCACACGGCAAGGAATGGTCCAGCAACCAGCCTGTGCTGGTGGGTAAGAGAGTTTAACAGCATGGCTACTCCATGCCCATTACCCTCCGAACCAGGGAAGAGTTCTGTTTAACTCAGTACCACAGTCAGCCTTTCTCTCTGAGCGGGCGCTGAGTTAATTTATAGACACTTTGTTCACTTTTCATACTTCCCATTTACTGTAGGCTCTCTGCATGGTACCAAAATCACCTGGGGTGGGGACTAATGCAGTTTAGGTCCAAAGTTATCTTTCATTGGCATGTCATGTAATGCTTGATTCACCATGATGGCAGAGACAAGTTTATTGATGTTTTTGTTTGTCTGCTTGGGGTTTTGTTGGTTTGGTTTTGGTTTAAGCTGCATTGCTTTTTTGCATTGCTTTACCACAGAGCTGTGCTTTACCACATGACTCCCACTGATTTGATTCCACTCACAAAGACTCCAATCAGAGCCAAAGCCAATGCTGCTTTGAAACAAAGCCAGGTTACTCTGAACACTAACACAGGATTCATGTATTGCCAGAGCTTCATCGTCAGATCCCCATGTTCTTTCTGAGCTGGAAAGAAGAGCTCACTTACATCTTGTGCTGCCTATCAAGAACTGAAGAGGAGTACTGGGAAACACAAGTACCTCTTTCATTGTATCCCTGAGCTACTGGCTTGCATGTGTCAGATATCACTACAAAGCTACAGTTGGGGAAGCATAGACTTTCTAAATCCAATAGGAAACAAATGTTAAGTCTTCCAGGCCATTTTGAGTATATGGCTCCTCATCTTGCTGACAGTAATTCTTCCAGGGGCTCCAGGCTAACTGAGCTCTGAATATTTTGCACCATCACCAAGTACATGTCATAACTGCAGCAGCACCATTTTAAGCAACCCAGAGCAGAACTGCTGGCTCATACTATTCTTAAGAAGGGCTAAGGACAATTCACATTAAGATTTCAAAGCTTACAGATTGAACCAAGCCTACTGGTGTTCAGGGACTCTGCAAATGTTTACTACTAATTTGTTACCAAGTTATCGAGTAATCTCTCTTCCTCTCACAGACTCCTTAAACAGAAGACAGCATTTCAGGACACCAGCCATTCAAAAATCCTTTGAAAACCTTACAGGAGCCTTTGTAAATACTTCTTCTTCCCTTCTGTTCATCCCTCATCTCCTCAGATGTTTGAGTCAAAACTATTTTGATTATGCACAGGAATGCAGTTATCCCAGTTCCTTCCCTGGCCAGGTCATCTGATGCTGCCTCTTCCTATAAACCAACAACTTCGAAACATAATTAGCAATACTGTCAAAAAATCCTGCAATTAGGACCGTGCCTGGCCAGTGGTAACATTACTTGAAGGACTATGTTGTGCTTTCCAGTATGGACTGATCAAAACCCTTCGACAGTTCAGGGAAGAAACTGAATTAAGTTCAGTTGCTGTTTCCTTTTCCCGTTTCCACTCTACCACCTTAGGCTGACTGGAAGTGTAGGACAGCAAATAGCTATGAAAGGAAACATAGGTCAACCCCCTTCTTCAGCTCTGTACCTTCATTTTAAGTGGAGTTATGTTTCAGTGTGACTCATACACCTTTGGGAAATCCTTCACTATAGTCTCTCCTGGGCATCGGTCACCTACCAGATAATTTGGTGTCCTCAGCCA
This sequence comes from Micropsitta finschii, assembly GCA_034783455.1. Taxonomy (NCBI): domain Eukaryota; kingdom Metazoa; phylum Chordata; class Aves; order Psittaciformes; family Psittacidae; genus Micropsitta; species Micropsitta finschii. The sequence goes on along the minus strand of JAVHNF010027305.1, from coordinate 11,378 downwards.
GGATGTTCTGCCTCACAACATCTCAACAGCTTCTGGGAGCATAACCCTAAGAAATACCCCTGTCCCAACTGTACTGTCATTGAGAACAGGGCAAGATACTTGTGGGAGCTACATAAATATCCAGTTCTTTCTGAAAACTAGTGAAGTATTTGGCTCTACCAGTTCCTTCAGCAACGAATTTACCAGTGTAATCTCATGATCTGAGAAAGCGTTTCTCCATTTTCACCCCCCAGTTTCATTGAATGGTCCCTTGTTCTCAGATTGTGATACAGGAAGCACAGAAGATCCAAGTCTACATTTCCTACTCCAGCAATTATTTTATAAATTATCTGTCCACTTTCATATCTCTCCTTTCCAAAATAGCAATCTCAGTTTTTCCAGTCCCTCTCTCTGAGTCCTTACGTGCATTAGTAATAGCTCGTGTCATCATTTCCTGAAGTCACCTCTTTAATGGCAGATGTCCATGTCCTCCCCAGAGCATTCAGATAAGATTGTCCACACAATGGACATCACACAGTGTGTGATGAAATGTCATGTCATTAATGTAGAGTTAAATTAAACCTCAGAAGGAGTAACATCAGCCCTTGCCATTGCCCTGTTGATACACAGTTTCAATTACTGTGTGCTGTCCAAACACCTTCTCTGTTTAGGTCTGACCAAAGTATTCCAGAAACCTCTCTAAAACAGCTACTCTGAGTAACTCTGTCTTCTGCAGAGGCTGTTGATTCGCTGTTCACTTTTTTAACTCTTATCAGATGAACAATAAAGAAACAACACGGGACACAGGATAAACCCTTAAGAGATTCTGCTTTTAACCTTTTGCCATGAAAATTAATTGCTCGATTCCACCCTTTGCTTGCTGCTTATAGGACAGGTCTTGTTTAAAACCGGTTCTTCTCATCTTACACTGTACTGTTTAATGCTTGAAATTCTGACACGTTCTTTCTTTGCACAGTTTAGGGGAGTTCAATTTTGGAAGTTCCTACTTAGTTCTGATTTTTTTTTCCTACTGTTCAGCCAGACTTGGGCCACTTTAGACATATTCAGTCTTAAACTGGTAGCATCTTTCCAATTAAAAGCTCATTTCCCTACCTGTTGCTTACCACCGGGTGTGTTTCTGGCCAGATCCCTTCTCAGTCTCCATTTTCCCAGGCAAAATTTTTAAGACCAAAGTTTTGGTGATAGTATCTTCATTCTTCAGAAAATCCTAGAGGCCATTCTTATACCTGTTTCAGTTTGAATTAATCATTACTGAGAATGAATGATCAGAATTAACAATATTCTATACAAGATTTTTAAAACAGAAAATGCTCTTGATACTTTCCTGGATCCCATTTACCTTTTAGCAGTTCACTGTGTGTGACCAGCTAATACTCAAGGATCCTTTTCCTCCTTCTCTTTCATTTCCAGGAACTAAGTTCCCAGGGAGAATAAGTAAGTAAGTAAGTAAATAAATAAATAAATAAATAAATAAATGCTAGTCCCTATATTCATGGCACTAAATTTTGCATACCCAAATCTCATCCAAGATTTCATTTCATCCAAATCTCAGAGGTCTTTCAGTATTCATTTATAATATCCTATCATTCTGTCCTTGTGCCATCAGCAAATTTCATCCAAATGCTCTTTTTATTTATGCCAAGGCCATGAATTCAAATATGAAGCAAGATAAGGCCCCAAAGTGACCTACATTAGTAATCTCTTTTCCCTATCAGGATTCTGCCTTTGTGGAGCAGACTCAAATGCCTTTTAAAAACCTAAATATATCAGATTTAATGTTTCTCTTTTATTAACTTCTTTATTGACACATCCAGAAAACTGAGGAGGGGATTTATGAGATCCTCTTTGCTTAAATAATTCATCTTGGTTATCATAGTCCTCCAGGTGCTTTGACACCTTTTTAATTACCATTCTGACCAGCTTTCAAGAAACAGATAAAAACTTCACTATTCTATTTCCCCGCTTCATCCCTAGCACCTTTTATTTAATTGCAGGTACAGTCTGTATTGTCTCTCTGTATTGTCTCTGGTACCATGGCATCTTTCTCTGAGAAACAGCATATTTCCAAACCCAAGAATATCAGGTGTCCAACTACTTCTCACTTGAAGTTCTCTTGAATTCTAGGAGGAATGCCATATTATGGTTTAAAATGGTTAGTTTGGTCCAACATTTCTCCTTATGAGAGCTCAATCTCAAAAAGCTGCTTCATTGTAAAAAACACATTGTTCACAGGATAAGAATATAAAAGCCTCCTACATCCTCAAACCTGAAGAGGTAGCTATGAAAAAGCAAACTCTATCTTGTTCTCTTAACCTCCCTTGATTCCAACACATCCAGTAATTCTTTCACAGCCTCCCTGGTCCTCACAGCCTGGAAGACTTTCATTTATACTTTTCATTAATTTCATTGTTTGCTCTCCGATTTCCCATTCTAGCTTCCCTCCTAATTATTACATGCTGCAAATTCAAGCTTCTGCCTACTGCAAATTCTGAAGAACCTCTTGCCTGACTCCCAGCTTCTCAGAAATTATAACTGAAGTCACATGGGTATCCTATTTTCCTTTTGATCCTCAGGAATGCTTGTCATCCGAGACTATTATTGCTGATATCATAGGTATCCACAGCACTTCTAAGGATTTTAATATTTTACTATTAACTCTGATGTCTACTTCTCAGTCAGAATGCAACAGCATGAACTGCTCATTAGTTTGAGCTATTGCGATCAAACCTTACATCCTGTCTGCACTTTCATAGTATCAGCTTTTGAAGTGGTAGACAGCCTGCTAATCAGACTTACTGTGTGTCGGTGTCTGTCGAGTGTAGTGGCTCTTTGAAAAGCGAGTTGAGATGGTTCTACATTTACCATTCCACAGCACCTTTTGTCCTCACTTAAGGAAGGCAGAGCTTTCCTAACCATCAGTCCTGGGATGTGACCACAGCTTTCCTTTCCTGGCACCACTGCCTAATATGAAGACCCAAACTCTGAAGCACAACCCAAGGGTTTCCTTTAAGGACAGTTACTAATTGACCTTGTGGTTTGTTCACTGTGACTACCTGAAACTTAGAATACAATTTTGTCAATTCAGTACAGAAAGCAGCGATATCCAGCTTCCTCTCTTATAGCTATTCTTTTAATTCTGCAGGGTTAACAGGCAAGAAAAGCAGTAAAAATTATCTCAGCCTGCCAAGCCAGAAGGTCAGTCAGAATGCACCTAAGCATCTTTACTGCTGAGTAAGAAGGTACCTTTTCATGTACAGCTTTTTAGTAGAGAATGGCTAAAAACTCTGCTGCATTGGTTTTTACATTCATTGAACCTGTCTAATATAACGTGTAAGAGTACGTCTGAGCTTTTGGGCCTTAGAATCTGGTATTCATTATAATTTTGTCTAACTACTGAAACGTCTTACTTGTAAGTACTTCATAATCCTTAACACAGGAACACTACATAAACCTTCTGAGTCAGGAAAGTTCAGTTACCACAAAAACAATTTTCTCATGCAAAACTTTTCAGATGTTTTACACTGAAAGAAAACCAGCATGAACTGAAAATGCACACAGAACAAATTCACTTTTTTCATTGACATCCTCTTCTCTGCCCAAGAAGGCTCCTTTGTTTCATCCAAGTCTGCTAGAATAAAGCACAGCAGAATAGGATACTGAAAACACTTCGGAAGACCTCAAAGCACTGGTCAGCCAGAAATCCCATCCCCAGGTGTCCCCAGCTCTCTAGCCTTATGAGCACCAAAACCACACAGAAGTCTGCATTTAAGTATGACCTCTGTCACCTCTGACTTCACACTCCAAACTGTTCAGCTTGAATGGAAGCTCCAGAACAAGATTCCTGTGTCTAATTTCCCCCCACTAGTCTAGAAGATACTGCTCATGGAAGCCCATTCAGAGCACATCTCTGCCACAAGGAACCCATAGGAAGGGCTAAGCAGACCAAGCATGTCATGGTTAAAACATCTTCCCCAGCTTGTGGGAGATGTGGATCCCAAATCCTGTCTCCTCAAGTTGCTTTCTGTCAGAGATATCACAGTCTGAACATGCAATTAAGCATTTTGCTGTAAGTATTTGTCATTTTGTATCTCCCTGGTATCTCACATATATTGATTGAATGTCCTGAAGACCAGAGTTTTTAATCCACCTATTTTTGTCTCCATGAATATTTAATCATTCGTACAAAGAGGAAGAGCTTCAAGAAATAAAAGGCTTAAAGAAGCAACTGCATCCAACTACTCAAAGCTGGCAACAAGCATTTACCTAAGATATACTAGCACATCTCTTTCAAATAGGGCATTCAACCTTGGGCAGGCGCAGAAGGAACAGTCTCCTGCCCATGATCCTTGGGAATGAGCCCCACTCTGCTCTGGTACTTATCTACAGCCACTACACCTGCCTGGAAGACTGAGGGCGAAGCAGGTGGCCAGGTTTAAACATTTGCTATAGAGCTACAGTAAGAATGAAAGCCCCTTGCAGAGATCAAAAAAAAAAAAACAAGAACTCCTGCAGAGTTCATGAAAACAAGAGACCAAACACAGGAGAAAGACTTCAGTATTGTCCTTGCAGAGGGAAGGTCATGGTACACACTAGATTTAAAAGGCATAAGAGAACCAGAATGAAAAGAGACATTACCAATTAGGGGAAAAGCATCAGTTAGAACTTGTGCTTTATCAGCTGCCAAATAATCCAATTGTGAGATCAAAACTGATAAGCAATCAGGCTTTGCTAGTTCTGCAATTCACACAACTACCTGCTTCCAAGCACATTAAAGTGCAGCTGTAGTCTGAAAAATTACTATCACAACCAAGCCAATGGCTTGGAGCCCTACACAGTCAGGCCTGGAGGGAACAAAGACCAAACCATCAATCACTGAGAAATGGAGACTAAGGCTTCCCTTCTTTTGCAAAAGACTTTCTGTATTGAAATTACTACTGATGTCCTGCGTTAGGCTTCTGCAGGCTTCAGGGCAAGCCTCCTATAGTTGTAGGTCCTCCTTGAAAGCAGGGTTGGGCCCATGGCAGACAGGGTAGTCCATGTAAAACTGCTTCTGCGGGTGGTGACAGACAGGAGGTCTTCTGTCTAGCTGAAGTATTCCATTATCTTTCCAGCAACTGACACCTCTGAAGCAGGGCTGACTTTATTTTTTAACGTAACCTGGCACAGGTACACTGGCACACCCCTTTAGCAGCCACAGTTTAACAGACAGAACACACGCTGAGATCAAGTGGAGCCTAGGTGGGGAAAGGATACAGTTCACCCTGTGAATTCCGTCACAGCTGCTGCGCACATGACTCAATCAAATTTAATGGCTCCTTTTACTCCCATTTACAGCCGCAAAATCACCAAGTGTGACAGCAAGAGACACTGCGCTCCCCCGCGTCACCACCATCACACACCCAAGCGCCTGGCACTGGGCACAGCCCCGCTCCACCCTCAAACGTTAACAGACGCTGTTTGAAACCACTGCAGACAACACGCAGCCGCCTTCTGCCATTTTACACGGGCCGCTCCTCACACGTAACGAGGCAATGGCTACAAGGAGACTGCGAGGCGAGCCAGCCCCGCACCGCTGCGACCTGCCATGCGCGGCTGCAACCGCACGGCTCGACCCCACCATCCCCGCCGCGCATGCGCTGGCCGCCGGCCGAAGGACACGGGACACCATTGGACACGGGACACCATTGGCCCCGGACAGGAAGTGACTACTGCGCACAGTGACAAACAGCCCCGCCGCGAGGGCCCGCGCTCCGCTCCTGCCGGCCGCGCGGCCCTCTATGACTCATCTGACTGACACGCTGGGGGTGACCAATGGGAGCTGGTCCTCCCTTCCGTATGGCCCGCCTTCTCTCGTTCAGAGGCCAATCGGAAGGACGAATTCTCCTCCGCCGCCGTCGCCCTTTGATGGACGTTGGCAGGAGCCAACCAGGCAGCGGGCTGCGGGATAACCCTGCCCCCCCTTCCCGCCAATGAGCGCTGTGGAATGAAGGCGCTAGCGCGACCGCGCCAGGCGCCCCCGCCTCAGCCCACCAGGCGCTGCCGCTGTTCTTGCCCCTTTGCCCGTGGGGGCCGTGCCTCCTGCCCCGTGGGCCGGGGCAGCCCCGGCGGCTCGTCCCCGCAGCGGCTGGGCTCCCCGCCACACGTTCCCAGGCTGGATGCGACACGGGGCGGGGAGGAGCCGCCCGGGCGCTGCGTCCGGGGGCTCCTCGCGCTCTTAAGGTGGCCCCATACCCCTCCTCGCGGCCCAGCCGCGGCGGGAGGAAAAGCAGCTTGTGGGGTGCCCCGGGCCGCCGGCGGGAGCGGCTGTCCCGGGGTAGGGGGGAAAAGAAGCCCCGCACGGGAGCCGTGTGGAGTGAGGGCGGCGCAGGGGGTGCTCGGCGGCTTCACTGCCCCAGCGGGCTTGCAGGGCAAGGGGTTGCCCGGGAAGAACGACCGGCTTTGCCATCCGGGTGAGGGGACCGGGAGGAAGATGAGGCCTGTGCTGGCTTAATGTTCCGGGAGATAAGAGCCTGTCACCTGAGCCTGACTGCTGTGGAGACGGGGCGCAGTCACACCGAGGGAAAGTCAGCTGGAGACCAAGTGTCTGCCGTCACAGGTGTCCGAGACCAGGCCACCAAGCAAGTCCCTTCCCAAGCACCCCTGTTGGTGTGGTAGAAGTGAAGGGTACACATCCTTTCTTGTAGACAAGATCCTAAACGTGTTCTAAGAGCCCGGTTTTAACCACGAGTTTCAGCCTCTTGCTCATTGCATGGGGCTACCCTGAAAAGGGGGCAGGTAGGTAGTTTCTTTAAAGCACACTGAGAAATGATGCAGGGAACATAACCTGAGCAATGAAATTTTTATATAAACATTTACACACAAATACATAAAGGAAAGATTTCGCTGGTTAAAAAGAGGTTTTGGAAAAAAGCCACAAACCAACCACCAAACCCTACTCAAGGAAAAAAATACATTAGAATACCTGTATGTTACTGAGGTTTCTGTGGTGCCTGTTTACTACTAATTACAAATCGAACAGGCCTTCAGCTAGGAAGTGGAAGAGAATTCCTTCCCAAATACCATCAGTTTCAGTGTCAGAATTTGTAGCTTTCCCTAGACAAGTATTAAGGATTCAGTCATGCACAAATCCAGTGGCATCCTGAGAAACTCTGAGGATAAAATACATTGAAACTCATGTAAAAAGTTATGTGGTGACTAGTTTACTTTTTTCCCATGTCTCCATATGTTATTCTCTATCTTCTGCTTAGCTTGCAAAGGCTTTGGGATTAGGTTCTCTGAATGCTAAATATGATAATGCATCGTGAGCCATCCACGTGTGCATTTCCACAATAGTGATTCTTTGACTTGCCTCCCTATTGCTTTTTATGTGTGTTGGATGGCATTTTTGCATTTACATTCGTTCAAATAGTGGAATAAATTAGTTATATATTCATTTGGGAGAGAGGATCCTGAAAACCAAAAGGAAAAATAAATAGGGAAACACACATTGGATGCCTGGCACATGCCAAATCCAACCACAGTTTTCTAACACCTCTGCAGTTGGCTATAGATCAAAGAAGTCGCAGATACCACCCATCCGTGCCTCCCAGCACAATTCTTCTGCCTTGTCTGTCAGTAGAGTTAGAAGGAACCTGTGCACAGTATGGACACAAATCCTAGCTAGAGAGGAACTGGAGAGCTTGGTGTGTGAATAGTAGAGAGACCCAAAGACCACCTAGCCCAAACAGAAGTCAAAGGAGAGGCAGAAAGCCAAGAGAACTGGAGCTAAGATGTTTATTCAGGACTGGAAGGAGGCTCGGAGAAAGGACAGAATAGCACACAGCTCTGATGTGGATGTGTGAGGGAATGAGATGGTTGTTGGCCCTTGGTAATGATTAGGAACACTGTAATGGGATCTGCAATGAGATAATATGAAGAATATGGGAAAAGGGGCAGAAACCTCTCCTTGTCAGAACAGGTAGTAGCATAAGGGGAAGAGCTATGGACAGAGCTGCTAGCATAGAAGCAGAGAGAGGTTTGGTGCAGAAGAAGAGGACATAGCATCCAGAGAGACTGGAGATTGAGGTGCATTCTTGTGACTTCTTGAAATAAAGGCATGGGACACTGGGACAGCTTTATGACCTATTGAAGGAATGCAAATGTGAAACTGCCCATGGAAAGAAGAGATTATCAAATACAGGGTGTCTTTGAGATAGCTTGGGGTAGGACCCCCGAAAGAGGTAATGCATTTTGGATTTCTGTGTAAAAGTGGCCTGCCAACTACACTGGCCTCACATGTAGGGGGATCTCAGGCTGTGCCTGTACCTTCTTAGACACACATTTTGGGGTATTTATTCAGTTTGCTTCACTGGAGAGAACCCTTTAATGTTGTAAAATAATGGATGGTTGCTTTGGTTCTGTCCCTAAGACCAGCCTTGAAACATACCAACAAGAGACTCTCAGTTTTCAGCCAACTGGGTAAAAGTGGGAACAATTAATGTAGTTTTCAGTATGGTTTTACCTGGTTGTAACAGAAAGGTAGCAATGGGTTGTGATGGAAACACCTCCTAAGATCTGGGGATGTTACTGCAGTAGTTTATTGGCAAATACGAAGTGTGAAGGAAGGATATCAGAGATGGACTGTGAAATTTTCTGGGGAGCGAGAGAAGCCTCTGAGCGGACTAGTTTGGAGCAGGGTACAACCGCTCTGTGTTTTACGTGAGCAGGGATCTCCCAAGGTGGCCAGCCCGATCCTAAGCAGCCATTCGGGAGCTACATCGGGCCGGAGGAGCTGACCGGGTGAGCGGCTGACTGCAGGGGTAGCCCGGCAGCTGCCGCTGCCAACTGGGGGGCGGCAAGAGGCTGCTGCTGGCAGCGCCCAAGGCTCAAGGGTTTCCCCGGCCGGCGGCCATCTTCGGAGCGATTCGAACTCCCGGGCCGAGGTAGGACCAAGGGAGGCCGGGGTAGGCCAAGGTCCCGGCTGGTGCCGACCGGCTGCCAGGCCCTCCGAGCAGAGCCTGGTTCTCACTTCCAGCGGGTAGAAGGGCGCGGCCCCAGCTCGGCAGCCGCAGGGCTCCAGACCGGCGCCTCCTTAACCCGGGGAGGCGGGGGCGGCCGCGGCTGGGGGGGGCAGGTGGGGGAGGCGGGGCGGAGGCCGGGGAGGAGCTGGGGCCTGCAGTGGAGCCGCAGCCAGGAGCGGGAGCGGCGGGGCCTGGAGACATTTTACGCCGTCCGGCCGGGGTCCCTAGCACCGGAACCCGGGGAGGACCCCGGGGACGAAGCTGAGGCCCGACGGAAGGCGGCGGAGGCGGCCGCTCACCCCCGCGAGCTGCCGCGGCCTCCCGTGGTAGCCGGGCCCGGGCAAGAGGAGCTAGGGCCTGGGGGGAAGCCAGGGACAACCTCCGGGCAGCCGGGTTGGGGGGACACCCCTTTAGCCTGCAGGGGTGGGGGAGAGACCCTGGCCGCCCCCCCCCCGCCCCATCCGCAGCCGTGAAGGGACACCCCGTTAGGCAGCCCCGTTCACGGCGACGGGGGACACCCCGGCGGCCCCTCGCCGGCCCCGCCTCGCTGGCAGGCTGGGGAGCACCCGCCTGCCAGCCCCCTTCCCTGCAGCTGGTGGGGGAGCTTAACACTTGCCCCCATCCCCACTAACGAGCCAAGGGTGGGCAGAGATCCCCGGTACCAAGCCCTAGTAACTAGAATCGGGTCTGCTTTTTCTCCGTGGAATAGAGTCTTCTGGAGCTCCCTAAATACCTGTTTTGTGGAGAGGTGTTATCGAACCCCAGTTTCTGAGGGTTTTGAGAACAACCCTTACCACCTACTTCCCCCTGCTACTGAGGAAATTCTTCCCCCAAGCAGAGGAGGAGACAGTCCTTCCCCAGACGAGCTAGTAACAGGGCAGTCTTCAGCGAAGAAACCCCGTATGCCCAAGAGAGGCAGTCCCCAAGACAGAAATAAGCAGGAGCTCCTGATACTACCTAGTAATTTTGATTATTTATATCTGCTTAGCAGGCAACAGAGAAAGCAAATCAGGGGAGAGAAAGCAGAGGCAGATTTAGATACTCCCCTTTTCCAGTTGCTGTTAACCACTGGAGATAAAGGTAATTTCCAATACTGACCTCATCCTCCTCCATCCCAAGGAAGATCCCTCATCCCTTAATCCCAAGAGGGCTTTCTTCAGATATCCTGTGCAAGGAGAGAAGACGCACCTCCCAGTTCCAGGGAAAGAAAAAGGCAGATTTTGCTAATAATATCCATAGAGATAGCAAAATTTAATATATTTTTTTTCCCCAGAGAAACAGATTTGTCCACACTTAAGGACAAGGTGCACCTAGAGGAAGGAGAAGGGAGGTTTACAGGTAGGGACATTGGAGAAACTGATCTCTCAAATAATCTGAGAATCAGTGAAAAGGCTGTCTTCCAGGGAACACCGCTTTAGTAGTTAGCAGCCAGAGGGGAGAGAGGATATCCATCCTGGTATAAAACCGGCAGGTTTAGGGGACTTACAATCCCAAACAGATTGTTTTAATACTGAAGATCCTGATTTCATCCACAATCCCTTCGCCCTCAAAATATTTCTTGAAGAAGCTCCTGGAATAGCTGACAGCAATGCTCTGAAGATGGGTTTCAGAGAAGGAGCGTGAAGGGCAGCACCACAGAAACCAGCACTGAAGATAATCCACCTCCCACCAGAAAATCTTCCAGAGTAAGTGACCACATTATATCACCTCTATTCCTAGCAGTCCTTGTATTTTTGCCTTCTCTTGTTTTCCATAGCTCTTCTCACTGTATCTGCTTTCCTTTTAATCTTTTCTCTTTCTTGTTTCTGAACCTTTCTCCAGGCTTCTTTTTTTCTGTGTGCCTTTCTTCATCTCTTTCATTTAGCTGCTTTATATGCTATATGGAATTGACCTGATTCTTTCCCTCACTGTTTAGCATACATGAGACCTTAGCCGTATTTAATTGTAAAAAACCTCTGCTCTTTCCATTTTACTTTCTTTCACTGGTATATTCATACTAGACTCAGCCGTTATCATCACCAATGTGAAATTAATTTCTGTCATTTAGGGGTCATTGAGAAGGATAATCCTAGCCAAAAGGCTTTGAGGAGGCAGAAGCAGTGATTTCTAGTGCTACTGTCCAAGGATGCACTCGTGGGGTTGGAGTGTTAGTTGTTCTCCATGTGGGTCCTACTATGCTCATTACTGTGGGAATAAAATCCTTGTGTGATGCTGACCTTGCTGTGCTTGGGGGCTGAACATTCAGATTCCAGTGCTAGTACTCTGAGATGTGTGCCTTAATGTACCTAAGGGTTGTGGGATGAATTCTGGAAAGAGTGCCCTTGAGACTGGGTTCGGTGGTGTCCAGGGGCCTGGGAATGAAAATCATGACAGTGCTGG
>JAVHNF010027304.1:0-28721 GCA_034783455.1 Micropsitta finschii | reverse complement strand
TGTGAGGTGTCCCTGCCCATGGCAGGGGGGTTGGAATGTGATGATCTTAAGATCCTTTCCAAGCTTAACTATTCTATGATTCTATGAACCATAGTAGGGTCCTGGATGTGCACTTTGGGAAACGCTGCATCCCTGAACATGTACAAAAATGAGATGAGGAAAGCCCCCAGATGATCCACACCTCCCTTCCCCTCTCCCCTTCACTATTAGGTTGTATTAGCTTATTTATCAGTAGAAAATGTTAAAGGCACCGGTAATTCAGTTTTAATGGTTTTTCTCACCTGCAGAACTGCCTGGAGTGGTTCATGTTGGGACCTGCTTTAATATTGCCTTTCTCTGGGTCATAGATGGTGGTTGCTCGTGCATACGCTCCTCCAAGAATAAAGATGAACCCATTGAGAGTGACTGCAGGAGCATATTTGTTATCTGTCAATGGAAAGCAACACTGAGATCAGTTTTAGGCTCAGGTTTGGAGACTGGTTTTTTTTATTTATACATTCCCCTTATTTATAGATAAGTCACGTTTCTCTAAACCTCCAAGGCTAAGGAAAGAAAAATGAGGAAACCTTTCCTGGTTTTGTTCTCCTCTCTCCAAGTTCTCAAAGGCACTTTTAAAGTTCATCAGTCCTTCATCCCCCCAGTATGCACCTTCCTCTGAACTGGGAAAGCACAATTATCCTCTCCCGAAGCCTAATGGAGTCACCGTGAAAGCTCCCCTCTTACATACGAAATTAAGATGTCAAGTTGCTTCAGAATTTAGAACTGCTGCAGAGTTTAACTCAGATGCTTCCCATGCCTGTGCAGCACTAAGTACAGTAGAAACCCCCAGCGCAGAGGCCTGCTTAATAACACCCAATAGTTGGTTCTCTTTAGTATTCTTCTTTTGCTTGTGGGAAGGTCACCCACATAATCCAGAAGATTTTCTGAGATCCAATTTTTTTTGCCTTCGTCTGTCTCGTAAATTCACCTGCATTTTTATTTTCAGATGTGTGCATACCACCAAGCAGTCCTGTATTTTAGCAATAAACTCTGCGATGCTGAAGTTTGAAATTACGGAAGTCCCTTATCTTAAATCAAGTTCAGTCAGAGGTTCCAAGGACGCTTGAAAACTCTTGTGTTAGCTGCAGCATTATTAGAAATATTGGTAAAACTTAACCATAAATTATCAAATAAAATAAATCTAATTTAATTAGTTGACTTGTCCCGTATGCCGTTAGCATGCCATATGCACATGATTAAATATGAGCCAGTTGGGCTGAAATTTCTCATGATGGTGTCTGTCTTGATGCGATACAGGTTTTTTAATCAACACTTCAGTGAAACCAGTCAGCAGTGTCTGGAACAAAAGATGGCAAAATACATTCCTTATTGGAGTTAAAATAAGCCTCACACCAGTTCTCTAAGAAGCAAGAGCCTAAGCCCTCTGGTGTGTGAAGAAGATGTTTCCTGGGTGGCTGTCCTGGTGTCAGGGGGGCACAGAAAAATTCTTCATACATAGATATAAGGTAAAGCCTTTCCAAAATCTGCGTTTTTATATGCTCAGAAAAGCTTGGGTTTGCATCTCCAGTGCAGAACCATCCTAGACACAGTGCTGATGGCATCAGCCACTGCATCCCTCCTCCTATGTGCAGGGAGCTGGGCAGCACGCCTGAGAGGAGGTGCGATACCAGCTTTATTATGCTCTTACATCTCCGATAAGGGCCTCTACATAATGTCAAAGGGGTCTGTATGTTCCTCCATAAAAACTACTCCAGCTACAGCTTAAGAGCCTTTCCTCCTCATGAGCTGGTCTTTCTACCCTCCTTAAAAACAGGGCCTTACTAGCAGTAATAGATAACAAATTCCTTTTAAGTTAATTATACTTTGTCAAATAAATGTCGCCTTGTAATATCACTTTGCAGTTTCCCATAGCTTGCTATTAAGAATAAGTAGGTAAATAATGGAGGAATTTGAGTCTAAAGTGATCTGAATGTCTAAGGAGACAAAGACTGACAGCCCTTTATCAAAAACCTCCATCATCTCTATTTTCAGAGAGCAGGCTGGGTATCAATATCCAACATATTCTTTATTATTACCAGAATGTTGGACAAAAGCTGTTTTTATGAACTCAGCAGAACACACTGATTTCAGTACAGTGGGTGAAACAGTGAAACAGGCTGCCCATGTATGATGTTGAAAAATCCACTGATGATAAAGAAATCAGTAGAAATCACAAAGGAAAAAAAAAAAAGTGCTAACAGTTATCTAGATAGAAGCATTTACTTAATTTTATATTTTACCATTTGGGTATGTTCAATTTTGTTTTCTATACAGCATTTTTGTTTTTCGGTTTGCATCTTAGTTAGCATTGGATTATTGAGTGTGTCCTCCCCTTCATTCCTGTGTTTAGTATTTTAGGTTTTCCACTTCCTGAATTATTATAGACTTCAGCTGATTTATGATCCTGGTTTTTATTGTTTGTTTGCATAATTCAGTTATGGTGCAGATAGCTCTCTGTTTTTATTGGTTCTTTAAATTGTTCCCATAGTAACTTTTTGGTGCATTTTTTCCTGAGGTTTGAAGGATGCTTTGGGGCTTTTTTGTGGTGGTCTGGTAACCTTCATCAGACAGAAACAAGTCTTTACATCTTCCTCTATGCTTGACTGTCTTAGTTCCTTAACTCTTTGCTGCTTACATGAATCTGGTGGCCTCCCATATTGCAATTCCTATACTGGCATTTAAATAAAAGTGATGGAACATAGGCTGTCAAATCCATACAGCAAAAATAGATACATGATGTAAATATAGTCTATGCATATGTGTAAGGAAATCTATTCCTTTCCAATCGAGACTTTTACCGTCAGGAGGATCTCCTGTCTTATACATGGTATGAATAATGGTCCCACTACGTGTTGGTTTGAATGTTCCAGCCTTTTTACAATCCACAAGCAGCAGAAGGAAAACTTAAAAAACAGCCTGTCTGTCCAAAAAGAATTGCTCAAGATCTTAAAAAAAAAAAAAAAAAACAAAAAAACCAAACAACAAAAACATCATAGAAGTAACAGTGGTAACTCTAGATCATTTGTAGAAAGCTCCACACACAGGACATGCACTCCATTCACAGCAATGGCCAGTACAGTCGTGAGGTTCCTCTGCTTTCCTGTGGGAACTGGGTACGTCTGAGGACAGCTCCAGACATCAGAGGTTCAAAACTAGCTCAGAGCTACTTGTCCCTTCTGTTTCCTGTCCAACTACAGCTGAGTTAAAGCAGGGCATCAGACTGTGTAACAAAGTGACCCAAGACCATATTAAATCCTCTGTCACAGAGCTCCTGCCTGAGACATCAGAAGAGTGGAACCATTTGTATTTCAAGCTGTGTTTTGGAAACCAGTTTACTAGTTTTGTTAAAAACACAGATTTCCCAACAGTGCAGAAGCTGCACATGCACCTTGCAGAAGGTATATCTGGTAAAAAAAAAAAGGCACAGTACTGCTGGATCCTGATTACAAACAGCATACCATACCCTGGTATGTCTCAGAGCCAGAGAGGGGCAATTATACAGCATGTTATGCTAAACAGAAAAGTGCTGAGCCAAATATTAATACTGACATTTATCTTTTTAACTACTGGAATCATACACATGTACACATTTACTTGAAAAACCCAGATTATTTTTCTGTTTTATTTCTTATGAAGTTCAACTTGCTACCTGCTGGGCTCAAGTTTCCAAGTAACTTGTCCCCAAGGTCCCCACAGTTTCTTTTATAACGTTTACCCTCTAAACAGCCTCGCAGGCTTGTTAAAAAAAGAAAGAAAAACAAACAAACAAAAAACCAGAAAATACTCTCATGACAGTGCAGCCCTCACTAAATTCTGTAAGAGTTTTCTGTAAAGGTTAAAATAATCTCCAAACAAGTCAAGCTTTTGTCAGTACTAATTTTGTAAGGACAACTCTATCACCATAATCATAGAATCAAAGAATGGTTTGGGTTGGAAAGCATCATGCAGTTCCAACCCCTGCATGGGCAGGGATGCCTCACACTAGACCATGTTGCCCAAAGCTCTGGCCTTGAACACCACCAGGGATGGAGCATTTACCGCATCTTTGGGCAACCTGTTCCAGTGCCTCGCTACCCTCACAATAAAGAACCTCCTCCTTATATCTAACCTGAACTTCCCCTGTTTAAGCTTAAACCTATTCTCCCCTTGTCCTATTGCTGCAGTCCCTGGAGAAGCGTCCCTCTTCAAGATGCTTGTAGGCCCCCTTCAGATCCTGGAAGGCTGCTATGAGGTCTCCACACAGCTTCTCATCTCCTAAACAGCCCCAACTTTCTTAGCCTGTCTTCACATGGGAGGTGCTCCAGCTCCCTGATCATCCTTGTGGCCTCCTCTGGACTTGGTCCAACAGAATTCTTCACATCTATTTCTACTAAAGAAAATTCAAAAGGGAAAAACTTCAAATGCACAATGCAGATTTTTTGTTTTAAGAACACGCAAAAGTTGAGGGGACTAAGGATATGTGTGACCAGATGGCAGACGTTAGAGCTTTTTGCACTCACAATGACGACAGAGCCTTGATCAACCTGGTACAGTGGAAGGTGTCCCTGTCCGTGGCAAGGGGTTGGAACTAAATGAGCTTTAAGGTCCTTTCCAACCTAAACCATTCTATGATTCCATAATTCTAGTATGCAAACCAATACTGCCAAAAGGGCAATTATTGAAATATCTAATAGTAGGAACAATGACATGCATCATCATTTTTCTAAAGTGTCGGGAAAGAAGTAGCTTCAAGATCTAATTCAGGCTCAAGGAGACCTCAATCACTCAACACTGGTTGTAGCTGGAACGTATTATTTACAACACAAGGAAACACAGGTGGACTTAAGAGATTTAAATTAGTGAAGTCTTCGAGCATTCTGCAGCAAGTCTAGAATAAAAAGGAAACCATGCACAAACATCTCTGCCAGGGAGTAAGCCCACCTAATCCTGGGGTTTTGTGCACGTGGCTTGGCAGACTGAGCATAGATTGGTTTAGATTAGTCCTATTCTCTTTGCTTAATCTTTTCTTTGGTAGAAACAGATTTCAACAGGACAGTTGCCTTTGTGAAACCTCATCTTGAAGCTTGTGCTAATTTTGGATGATATTTATTTGGATCATTTTGGAAGAATACTATTGTATTTAATGGAGAATGATACCCTCAGCTAAAAATACTGTAGTTTGCTTTGTCAATCATCCCATAGTAAGAGTAATTCTGTGTTAAATTCTACAGAGCAAAGCATTATAATTATGGCCAGTAAATTATATAGGCTTTTGGATGAGATAATCCTACTAAGTTTCCACAGTAAAGCACTGATTTCATTACTATCATTCTTTAGGATGTTTCCACAGGGAAAATCTGAACTAAAGCAGAATCTCCACTATCTTCCTCTTGGCCTCCAGCTACTACAGAGCATAACAATTATAAACTGATAAATCACTTGAACGATTATGACATCTTCCATTGACTAGGACTGCAGTGGTACATACACACATGCTGCTGCCAACATTAAATAATGTCAACTGAATTAACTGAATAATGATTTAGACTCAGTTAAGCTTTTAAGGGCAAATTCTTTTTCCTCTCAACTAGGGATAATGGCTGAAATTCCTATATTCAGATCTTATTACACTTTAAAAGTCCAGTTTATGAGTTTGCTGATTTCACTAGGCATTTTGCCCATGCTGAAAGAGCAGGATATTGGAGCTGAGTCCTGCCATATAGATTTAGGAGGAGGAAAAGGTATAGCTAGTTTGGAAACTCGTAACTTCCCACTAATGTGCGGACAGGAACAAGTTTCACATGGCATGGATACACAAGTGGGCTTTATTCCAAAAATTTTTAGATCCTATAAACTTAGAAATAACTTCCAGTCTTTGGATCTATTACATTTGTTGTGTCTTTATCCCTTCCCATCCCAAAAACAAAGAGAAAAATGACAGTGCTCCAATAACTGATAGACAGCCTGAGTGGCATAACTGTATTTGTTCAACTAGAAGCCTTTGACCTAAAGAGCAGTTCTCACTCCTGCCAACACAGTTGCAATAATATTTGTAGAGGCTCACTGAAGTATCTGGAGTTTGGTTGTTCTTTTTCTCCTTCGAGAAGGGGGGAAAAAAGGAAAAATGGTGTAAGCTGAGATCACAGAGATGGTCAGGATGAACACAAGTACTTGCTAGACTCAGGCTATATATGCAAACAATTGTTTGCTTCCGGGCAAAGACTGTGTTGGTTCCATTTGCCAACATGCACTGCAGCTATAGGTAACCACTAAAAAAGCCACACACGTTTAAGGTCTGTCACTTCTGGCACAGGGACTAGAATAACTATATAACCCCAATGCGAAAAAACATGCAGTAGGTGGTCTTCTTTTGTTCATCCCCTGCCTTCTCTCCTCCCACCAAGTGACACTGACAGTATCTGCTCAGCAAGCTGCCAAGGACAACAGCAACACTCTCTTTAGTCCACCTTTTAGGAACACCAATCTTGTTTTAATTTTGTATTTGCCGCTGTCTGTGACTGTGCTAAGAGCACAAGTTTAACCATATATAGAAACCCTAACAAATTCATTACAGCTGTAAAATGACATTGTAGGTAAAAAAAAGGAAAGATGAAGCACAGGGTACAGCAGATGGAAGAAAGAAAATGTCGTTCATGTTTCATCCATGAAGAGAGCTAAATTAAGCAAAGAATTTCACTTGCAGAAGGTATTTTTAATAACGTCATTACCATGCAGGTCTGCTCAAGAATTATAACTTTGTAATGAAAAGAATGAAGAACGGACTTCGAAGCATCTGATTTTCCACCCTTGTGAGGAGAAGCAAGCCTGGTTTTCACAGCACATTCCCTCAGTGGCTATATTCAGAGTGGTCTCATTGCTCTTTTCTGTACTGCCTGTACACTACTGGCCATGACTCATTAACTAATGCCATTATCACTCTGCCTTCCAGTTAGGCCTGGGAAGCCCATTTGACTTTATCACAAGAAGCAAACAAGAAAGAAACTGTCACTATATGCTTGAGAATATCAGCATATTTTACTCTTTAGATACCAAATATAAACCTTGGGGACACAGTTACGCAGCCAAATGCCTTCTGATGACAAAATATGTCCTACTTTGAACGTAAAAAGATGTCTTTACCTCAAAATAATTTAAATCAGTGCTCAAAGAATACACTTTTTTTCTCTGTCACAGACACTTTAGATGTACCCCAAAGTTACCTTCATTCACTTTTAAATGTTAAAACTGTGTGCAGAATAAGTATATTTTTCCTAAAAACTATGCTTTTACATCATTTAATATATGGGTGGGTGAGGAGGGTGCCAAGATGTCTAAAGAAACTGGGGAGAGAACAGTATTTCAACTCTAAAAGTTTTCTAGATAACCTAAACTGTACTACTCATAATAATTATATCTATATTCCTCATAAGATAACTATGTTCTTGATCATTTAATATTTTTATTCCTTACTGTACTCTGAAAATAACTCTTCAGCTGAGAAAGACTAAACCCCACCAACTTTCAGTGATATTTACTAGGAAAAGCTGTATTCAGTTTCACCTTGAGCAGAAAAAACCTACTATACTTTAAAAGATTAGCCCCTCTCTCCTCCCCAAACCAGTACCCATCTTCTTTTCCTGTTCCCATAACACATTTCTCTCACACAGAGTCTCTTGCTCTCATAGGAAAGAGACTAAAATGCATACCACAGAGAAACAGAATAAACAAAAGACAAGTCCACAAGAGAAAGCCACTAGGACCCTGGATAAAAATATTTTCCCATGAATCTAAAAAAGATAACAGGCACTTGCTTGTATGTCTCCTTTCATCCCTGAAAGCTTTAAAGTTAATTCATGGTTTCATAACTACAATAAAATAACCATGCAGAGATTAAAATCAGGGCCTCTTTTTATTTGGATATCAACAGTATGAATCCCACCCAGGTCTTTCTAAAAGCAGCCTTGGCTGACACTCCAAAATGCTTCCTCAAGCTCATCTTCAGCCAAATAAGAAGTGGTCTGGAAAGGATTCATCCTTTTAGTGTACACAGAAGATCCTCGTCTGGGATCTATAAACCAAGTCTTTAAATTCCATTGTAATTACTTTGCAGTCATAAATAGAACAGACACTATTTGTGGCATCCCAGCTGGCTTTTTAGACAAGGTGCACATATCTTCGAACACAGCATTCAAGAAATAAGTGGGAATGGTGACAGAGACCTGAATATGGTGAAATCTGAATTCTCCAAAAGAAAACAGGAAAAACAAAAAGGCGGTTTTTTTTTTTTAATGTGCAGTAATAGGAAAAAAATAATTAAAAAAATAATTTCCTGTATTGGGGAACATTTGCTCAGAAGCTGGATTCCCACCCTGAATGTTTCTGTTTTCAGGGAAGACAGGGTTGGTTCAAAGAAAAATTCTGCTATAGCAAAGTGCTTTAAATCATTTAACTGTTAAAACATGATGACTTAATAACAGTCTTACACAAATAACAGAACTCTTCACTCTGAATTTAAGAATCAAAACCAAAACACTATTTTCCTCAAGAGATAGATTTTTTTTTTGGATAGACAGTCATGGAAATTTAAGACTATAGCTAGGGCTAATGCTTGTTAAAGATTTTACCAAAGATTACAAGTTACTCATAGTCCCTCTGATATCTATAAATGCCTAGTTTCCATGGATTAACATGCAATAGATACAAATTCCTCCATTTTAATATGGGACAAAATTATTTCCACAGAGGTTGTCTACCAGGGATTCCCCCTGACCCACAGCATTTGCTGGCTCTTCTGCTGAATAGCAAATGATACTTGACCATCAGCAAGACAGCCAACAGTGGAAATTTCTGTTTACAAGCTTAGCATAAAATGGACATTCAATAGGTCTTTTAATGTGCCCAATTCTTGCACTGATTTTTAAAGCCTTAGAGAAACACTCCAGAAGTTTCGTATACTCAGCAGTAAAACATCACTGAAAAACATAGATTATTAGAGCATACAGCCATTCTTAGTAACATCTTCTAGTTCAGTGTCTGGTCTCCAACAATGGTCTTCAGCAAATGTTGAAATATGAGTGCCATCTAAGTAGGTATGATAACCCTCACTGCCTCCAGCGGTAATCTCTTAAAGTAAGTTAACAGAAGCTACTCTGTATTGTTTCTATCCATCTTTGCAATGTAGACCACAAATGAACAGGAGTTTTAGAAGAACTGATTTTCTAGTACAGAAGAACACAGCCAAACTGACAGGTAGCATATAGCATGAACTAAGAAAAAAGGAAACACAGGAGTTGTCTAAAAAGAGTCCACAGGTATACAGAACAGCAGTATGCAGGGTCTATAGAAAACACCAAGCACAAGGGAAGACTGAAGGAACTGGAGCTTTATCTAGCAAAATAAAACAGGAGAGACATGGTATGATTTTTAAGCTACAAGAAAAAGACTACTGCAAAGGGCAAGTTAGCAATCTGCTTCCCATATCCATAGTGACAAGAAATGACAGGCTTACCAGCAAAAAAGAAGTGTTTTAAACATTAGCAAAAAATACCCAAGAGTAAGGGCAGTGAAGCTCAGTAATAGACTGCCTGGGGGCCTTAAAGAATAACTGTAAAATTTTGGAACAGGTTAGACAAACATCTGTCAGGATTAGCTCATGCTGCCTTGGGGCAGGGTGATGAACTAGATGATCTCTTGCTCTCCCTTTTAACCCTAAAATTCTATAATTATTAGCAAAAAAGCCCACAATTCCACAGTAAGAACCCGAGAACATCTTGGCTTACCAGCAAGCCAAAGAAAGTGATTAAAAAAAGCAGTGGTCTACCACTGGATGAAGATGGCAATTTTTTTTAATAATGCTGCAAAGAAAAGCAAGAGTTTCAACACATATTTGCATTCTTTAACCCGAAAGTAGAAAGATCTGTTATTATGCTTTCAGGGTTCTTGTACATGCAAAAGTAGACTCCTAAGATCCTCGGGGAGAAAAAGAGAGGAAAAGAGTCATCCTCTAAACCTCATTTTCTTTATTACGAAGGCTAAAATCTAATTAGAGGTAAGGAAACACCTTCAGGAAGTGTGGAAGACCAAAACGGGGGGGTGGAGGGGGGGGCATGCTACCTCTGATGAGACCCAGTTCTTTAAGAGCAGATCTTCACTGTGTGAAGTACCACTGTGCAAAGACTGTGCCACAAACCACGTGAGAACTGAAGTAGAAGCCATGCAATTGCATTGCCTTGGCCCAAGAAGCACGTATTTTCACTGCAGAGACTGCATCACACCAGCTAACCAGGAGGGAAACTCAAGGTGGTGGTTGTGAGTGGCATCACACCACTTCTGTTTGTATACCAGGCTAAATCAGTGCTGAGTCAGGATTCTCTCTACTCTCAATTATACTGAAGCAAGAACATAAGATTTGCTATTCCCAAGTAAGTGTTTTCAACCTTGTTATACAGGTACAATTTCAGATCACCAGTGAATAGTATTGGAATTACGGATGAATTAGCAAAGTCCTGTGCCAGACCCAGAATTAAGTTTCCATTAAAAAATGTTGGGGTTTCTTTTCTGTGAAGTGGAATACTTCCACGCAAGGAAAACCAAGGGTATAACAGTGCAGGGACTCATAGATACCTCGCAGAGATGAGATACGAACTTCTTATATTCTAGACTCTTACCTCTTATGTTGCACCATCTACCTTTCTATTCAACTAGCTGTTTCTCTCAGATCAAAACTTGTGATGCCCTCAAAAAGAGTAACTTTGAAAAAAAAAAATAAAAATCAGCATTTTTAAGTCAGTTTTACACATAGATATTTAGAAATAATCACAGAATGGTTTGGGTTGGAAGGGGCCTTAGAGATCATTCAGTTCCAACCCCCTGCCATGGGCAGGGACACCTTCCACTAGACCAGGTTTTGTCACATTTCACAAAATCTCTGGTTTTGTTCCCTTTCCATGCAAAATAAAGATAACAACTGTGAGGGGGTGCACTCTGGAATCTCTCAAGTGCCAGACCAGACTGGCAGCCCTGCTGCCCCTCTTCCTTACAATGCCCCCAGTAAAAATGCCCGACAGTGTTCAAAGGCATTCCAGGGTGGGTGTTAATGAAAAACAGCAAAGCCTACTCTGGCTCCTCTTCCTCCAGGAAGAAGAGCAGTTACAATGAGCAAGAGAGAAAGAGAACTGGTGCCAATCCAAAGGAACGGCAGGGAACTCAAGAGAAACACAGAAATGTGGTTTGTAGTTTTTCTGCCTTGTCTTCTCTTCCCTCTCCAGCTCTCCTCCCTCCAAGTTTATTGCTTGTAAAACTGCATGAAGAGAACGCAACTGAAGATTGTGGACCAATTAGAGTCCATTTGGATTACTCCAGAACCCCTGCAAACCTACCCTAGAAAGTCCCCGAATAATTTCTCTTCCTTTTCGTTCTCCTCTAGGCCTGCACGAATGCTTCTCAGAGGAAATATAGCAAGTGGTTAACACTGGAGTAATTCTTGCAGCGATCCTGTGCATTCCAGAATCAGCAGAATAAAATGATATGGGACACAAAGCTTACTTTTGATCTATGTAATCCAATATTTCATATTTATAAATGCTACCTATGCATTAATGACGCTACTTAGAGCACACAGTTCTTTTCTGAATTATATTTTGCAAACATATTTTAAAAGGCTGCTTATCTGTATGAAAAATGCAGCAGCTGGGCTCCAGCACTGTCTCAGGTTTGCTGCAGGAATAAACACCGATCTACAACGTAGAATTACAAGGAGCAGTGCCCTGAAATGCAGGTAGCCCTCCCAAAATGTCATCGCATTAACCCTCCACCAACTGCTTGGTGCTATGATGTGAACATAAAGACGGGAGGCTCACATTTGCTTGGGCTAAGGCCTCCTAAATTGAAAACACAGCTGGTTACAGTGTGCAGCTTTCACCAGCTGACAAGGCTGGCATTCCTGGATAACACAGAGAAATTTAATGAGGTTTCAATATGTCACGCTAATAGAGCTAAATCAGAGCTACTATGACTGTCAATGACGTTATCCTCCTAACTTCTCACCCTGGACGTATAAATGGCTCCTGAAGAACATGACTTATCTGAGCATTAAGCTGAACAGGGTTTAAATAGCATAATTAAAGATAATATGAATCTACTCATGTTAAATAAGCTGAAAGACTTCAGACACTAGAATAAATACAGGCTAATCTCTGGGGAAGGATTAGTGTGATAAAGATGACTACAGTTCCACTGTTTAATTCTGTCATGTAGATGCTCCCTGTAGACACTGCAGGGAGATAATTTTTCTAAAATAGAAAATGAGGTTCTCCTTCTGAAAGCATGCAAATCCAAAGCTTAAGAAAACAAAATGTTATTCAACCTTGTAAAAAAAGAAGGCTAAAACTGCCAAATATAAAATGGTATTGAATAGCATTCACACTCATCCAATTTAATGAGGTTTTGGACTCTTGATGCCAGCTCTAGTGCCTGGGGTGGTAATACACAACCTATGCACTGATTTAGTAAAGCATAGGCTGTAACTTCTGTAACATGTTTAGTATAGGTAAACAGTTGTAGCTTTTTGAATTATGTACGTTAAAAACACAGTAACACAAATACTTGTTTACTCCAATAAGCAGTCATGTGTGCTAAAGACTGGCTCAAAAGCCATCACAATAAGGGATATTTAACTTGATACATTAAGATTTTAGAAATTTATTCAAGTCAGATCAGAGTGTTTGTTAATGGTTCTGAGAAAATGAGATTTCTTATGTCAAATGTTTAGTAATACTAACTACTGAGCTAAATAATTGCTGAAACTCACCATGAGAAAAATCACCAGATGGTAAACTGACAAGCTTTCTAAATAAAATACATAAATATACCCCAAGCATACTAATCCTTATTGGATTTGCCATACATTGCAAATATGGCCCTACTTACACTGAAGTTAGTAAAAGATAAACTTAACTTACAGATCACCAAGAGCTGCTGGGTAGTGATACACATATGCAACATATAACATTCTGAAATAGGATTTACACTCCTGAAAATACAAACTAATACTAAATAAATTCCTTTAGGTGTATAACTAGAAAGTAAGAAATTTGATTTTATACAAAAGTATGATGTATCTAAAATTACTAAAGAAATCCTATGTCTGTTACTAATTCTCCCTGGCTGATCCTGTACTCCTGTAGTCAATCGAATCAGAACTGAGACTGACAGGAGCGCAGAAGTCCCAAGATTCAGTGAAGGACTTTGTTTTCACTATAAGCAGGACTCTACATTGACGATGCTGAAACATCCAAGACCAAACTGACTCCCCCAGAATACAGGGCAAGGACTGAGAGTGGACAAGCAACAAGCCGTAAAATTTTACTTTAGCAGCCTTTATTTTCAAGAAATCATTCAATGAACTTGAGAGTTTTTTATAAAACTTTAACTTCAGACAGCCACTGTCATAATATTGTACCTACATTATGCTAAGTTTTAAACATACTGTGCTATGTGAAAAAATGAATGGTTTACATCTCATTAGAGGGAAAAAATAATCTGGCTTAAGTCTTAAAGCTGAATAGACAAGAGCAAACAAGCCCAAATGCTGGGATAGATACAGAATTTACAAAAGTGATGTTGAGAAGAGTATTCATATTCTGCTCTACCAAAGAATCATTACAATGTAATTACAAAGACCTATTTCATCATGCCTTACTCTACTTCAAGAAATAAAGAAAATGCTGATAGACAGCAGCAGCACCAACTATTAGTATTCTACTAACATACAAACTATGTATATTGCAATGTCTAACTCACATTAAATATTATATGCTGTTTTCAGTATTAACTGACAGATCTGACAGTTTCTTCTGGCATTATACTGACCTTACATGGCATTTCATCTACAATATACACTGCATACAATGTATACAAGACAAAAAAAATATTCCCCAGATTTTTTTTTTTCTAGACAATACAATTTTACAACATAGAAACTGGTGGGGGGATTACCAGAAATTCTATCCTACTTTTTCTTGCATGAGAGAATGGGAAAATTTTGGGTATTGTCATGAGGTCACCAGAAATACTGCAGTAGTGAATATGAACAAGTCTTCATTAGGTGACTGTTGCTTTGTGGTCATTACTTGGGAATGGCTCTGGATTATCATCTTATTTTTATTGGCTCTAATTTAAAGATACCTTCTTCAGTTGGTGGAAAAATAATGCTGCTTCTTCAGTTCTAAGAACAGCAGCCTAAGGCTGGAATGCTCTAAAGAAACCCAAGCTTTTGTAAAATGATGTCATATGCCAACTGTGCCAGGCAAATGTGTAGTAATAGCTAAAGCATTCTAGAATTAAAACAAGTCCCTTGTTAAAAGAGACTGAAAGTGATCAAAGCTCTTTTGTCTGTTCAGACACTTGATAGATATGAAACGAGTTTTGCTTACAGTGAGGATGGTGCTGTGGTTTCTGTTTCCATCTCAAGTGGCAATAGAGTGCATCCTGAACTACGCCTATTTGCAAAGAAACTAATAAAAGTAATACAACAAAATGAATACAACAAAAGGGGAATTCAACACAAGACAGGTATTTCTTGCTCCTGTAAGACTTTGATTATATCCTTAAGTATTTGAAACTATTATTTAATAGTTACGAGGCAAAGATATTTCAATAGTAGTTCCAACAAACAAATCATCCACTCAGGCTAAAGGAACCATTTGACACCAGTAGGCTCTTGATTGCAGCATGTGATCCATGACTATTCTTTTAGACTATCATGTTTCTAAAACACTTCATACTTACACAGAAACATCACATGTGAAGAAATACTTTGAAAATTAAGTATTACATTGGCTGAAACACATTCCTCAGCTTGCCTCTGACCTTGTACCTGCTCTATGCCATAAAGTGCCTTAAAAGGTGTAATGGCTATCCAAATGTACTATTTCTGAGGAATAAATTCTCATCCACATACACTTCAACACTACTTTTATATGACACTTTTGTTCTTTCTTCTTGGACTTGCAGAGGTACAAATCTAACAAGAGGCAGACAGTTCTAACAGGAGTCCTGACCATGTTTGCCAGAGACATATCTGAATATTTTAAATTAAAGCCTCTTCTCCTAACAGTTCCGTTACTCTTAAAGCAACAATAGTCAAACATTACTGATCCCACAGCATTCAAGATACTTTTTAAACATTCCATTTATCTGACCCAGTGTGGCAGGGGAAAAGGCTGTATCTCAATATGAAAAAGGAAGTTACACTCCAGTTCAGAATAACAGTTTGAAAAGAGCTGGTTAAATGCTAAACTCTGTCCTAGGCATTTGCCACTGTGGAACTGCTACAGCATAGAAAGACATGAACATAAACCTATTTCTTTCTACCACTTAGTATCATTTCAAAAATAAATAAGTCTGAGACAACCCAGTGAGCAGGTGAAGAGACTGTGAGCCCCCACTGAATAATATGTTCAACATGCAAGCACTTCAATCCTTGCACAAAGCTGGTACCCTCTTTCAAAGCTGCATTTGGAAATCTTTGACTTCCTAGTGTCTACCTGATTCTTGGACAGTTCACGGTTTTGCTACAACAGCCAAACTCTTGCCACTTTTCTCACCAAATGCCCCATGAAAACGCAACAGTAAGCCAGTATAAATGCTGTGTTTCTGATGCACAATGTAGCTATGACAAATTAACATCATAAAGTCATTTGCACTGAAAAATGTAACAAAGGTAATTTCAGGTGTAGAATTTTAGCTCCAATATTCTAATAAAAGAAGAATGTTAAACAAGAGTTGTTACGTAAAATAATACACATTCCACTCTTTCTGACCCAAATAACATTTTGTTTTGAGTTGATTTCTGTAATAAAGCTAAGTCAAGCATTCCATTACAATTTTAAAAGACTTCAGTCATATTCTCCCTAAGGGAAACTAAACAAATTGATTCATGAATTGTGAACAAGAATTTCCCAGATTAAAAAACCCTTCCAAATTGATCTACTTATAGTCCATCTGCAAAATGTAAATCATTCAAAGTAAATACCACAATGCAGATCTTCAGAATTCCTTTTCTTTGACCTATCTACACTATATGCCCTATCATTATATATTACCTGCAATCATATAAGACTTCGTTTCTCCATTCAAAACTGTTTGTTGGTTTTTTTCCCTGATAATCAACACTATACATATACATACTCTTTCAAATGTCCTTTTATATTTCCTCTCTTAGCCCACATTCTCCTTCAGAAAAACAAACAACCAACAACAAAGCCACACACAGAGAAAAACATCAAACCATGTTATACAGACAGAGCTTCTGAAAACAGGCTATTTGGAGTGTTTCTAGACATACTATATTTTTCCAGATGCTTTGTGGCCACTAATGCAATTTACTCTAGGAAGGAATTTGACCTGTCTCTAAAAAGCATCATCACTAAAGTCAACCATAATGATACCTGGCTTCCTGGATCTGTTTCAAGAAGTTTTCATATCAGGTTTTTTCCTATACCTGTTTTAAAACATAGTTAATGCTCCTTCCTTATAGCTCTAAATAAAGTCTCATTTCTAGCCAAGAAATGTTGAACACTCCCATTAATGGATTACTAACCTCTTAAGTCTTTTATTTGCAATTCCTAATGTAATGTCATTTGATTGAGCTAGAGTTTATTTCTGTCGTCTCTTCTTACATTCATCATGTGGACAAGATGGGGCGTGCAGCTGCACTGTTGTTTTCCTGCCACAGAACCCACCGTACTACAAAGCTGTAAGCAGAAAGAATGATCATGAGGACTAGGTAGCTGTGCATCTTCACCCAGCTGGATTTGACAGTGAGCAAAGTAGGTTTTCTCCTAGTGATCTCAGTTCTAATTTTAGCATCTATAACAATAGCCTGCACCAAATTATCTTTTAGCAAAACCAGATATAATCCCACTAAGATGTCCTGGACACATTCAAGGCCAGAGTCATGCAGGGGGGTTTGGCTAGATGACTTCCAACTCAAACTGTTCTATGACTCTACAGGATTACTATGAAATCAATGTTTCTCGTAGTATGATGTGTGAGGTTTTAGCCATGATGCTTTCAGAAGGCTGTAACAAAGAAAATCTGCATCCAGAAACATGCTAAATAAGCTACACAATGGAAATATGGAATTTAAGGGCTTTCTAAGGAAGTGAAAACAGAAGTTTCATCTCTCCATAGGTGTTGTCCCAGGGAACCATGATGTAATAGAATAAAAACTCCAGAGCCATTAAAGAAAAGAAAAAGAAAAATGGGCAAGTTCTGGGTGGTGCAAGACAAAACAAAAGGGGATCATGTGTCTTACAAAGAGACAGCAGGGAGCTTGCCTAAATCTGAAAGGCCCTCAGAGGTCTTTGAGAAGGGGCAGCTACCTCCTTGCAACCTCTACCAGCTCAGAATTTCCAACTCTTACTTCTATAAAGATCATTTAAACACCCCAGCTATTTCCTACTCTTAAAGCACCCAGCAAGAGCCTTTCCCCTCTTTTGTCTAAACTTGCTAGGTAACAATTGAAAATTAAGTTTAAGCAGTTTATCCATTTATAATTGATACCAAGATATATTAAAATCTAAGGCAGATTAGCAATGTAAAAAGAAGACAAATTAAAGCCTACCCATTGGGATCCAAGTTCATGCCTTTTTTACTTTTTAAATGCCTGCAAACTTGCCACCTCCCTACCAAAAATATCATAATGATACAATGGAAAGTTGATACAATAATAATAAAGCATTCAAAAAATGCCTTTAGGAAATTACTTCAGTACAGATGAATGAGATCCATAAACAAATGTTAATCCCATTACACAACACGGTGTTCCCAGCAATGCTGCATTTGGTGCTGAAGAAACAATCCAAGCATTATCAAGAACTAACGTAATTCGGCATCAGTAAAGATGCTCTAGGCTAATATTTTTTACTTTACTAACTACAGTCAGCACGCTACTCCAGTTTCTTACCAGCTAAATTTATAGAAAAAACAGTACTTCAACATGGCCACCAATTATTGTCTTCTTATAGTTACTGAAACCTCATTTATTTTTTAAAACACAGGAAAGACATTGCCTTTTCTCCATGGGAAAAAAAAACAAAACAACCCAACCAACCCAGAAGTAAAACCATGTTTTTTTTTCTGTTACATGTGCTTGTTCTAGAAGGGCAATCAACCACCTTCTGAAACAAGAGCTCAGTTGAACAAATACGTTTGAATATCATCCTCTGGTCAAAACCAATCAGAGCAAACAACAGGTTTTAAGGCTACAGCTTGATCTGAGATCAGTCAAAAGATTTTCAGTCCTCCAAAGATAGCAGATTCTGTGCTAATACAAACAAAATTTATGGTTCAACAAAGTACTTCCAGAGTTCCTTACCTGTTACGTATCTACTGCATCTATTCACCTCTTAGGTGTGAAGTTGCCCTGCCAAATTCTAGAATATGGCAATAATATATACATATTATTTATAGATATATATCATATTTATATATTTATATACATGTATATATGCATATATTTAATACATATAATTATATATTTATTTGTATATTTTTATGTAAAATATTTATATATTTATATATTTACATACATGTATATATGTATATATTTTATGTATATACATTTATATATTATCTCATATTTGTATATGAAAAATATTCACAGAGAAAATTAAACTTACTTGCAACTTATTTTCTCATGCTCTCCAGTAGCCTACAAGCTGATAAAGGAAGGACAAGTTATTCCTATATCTGCTGTAAGGAAGCAAAAGCTACATACTGCACTAAGTCTTGCATGACGAACATCCATTCCTTCTTTCTGCACCACAGTTTTCATACTTCTTTCTAAAGTACTTATACTGTAGTAGTCAGTAGAATCAAATACAAGAAGTGACTTGATCTTAAGTCGTTAAGAAAGCATAACCGGTAGACTTAGGTGAGATATGAAGAAGAAATTCTTCCCTGTGAGGGTGGTGAAGCAGCTGCGGCTGCCCAATTTCCTGGCTGTGTTCAAGGCCAGGTTGGACAGGGCTTGGAGCAACCTGCTCTAATGGAAGGTGTCCCTGTCCATGGCAGGGGTTGGAACTGGATGAGCTTAAAGGTCCCTTCCAACCCAACCCATTCTGTGATTCAATGTTCCTTCAAATTCAGACTAACAAACAGCATGAGCGCTTTCAAGTTGTGGGTTACAAATTCCATAAGCCAGAAGTGTCATTAGCTTGTCAGCCTTACAAAGGCAGACCCCGCTGCTGATCGCTTTTAACTGAGCTAATCTCAGCCTGAAAGCTTCAAGAATCTAAATAACTCCTGTTTCACAGAAGTTTCATTTCATTCTCATGCTGAAAATAATACACATAAAGCAAGCTCATGTCTACACATTTGCACGACTTCATAATGAAAGTTGTGTTTATATTCCTAACATCTGTTGACATACACAGACTTTGTAAACCTGGCATAGATTTTAAAGGCACAGAATTTTCCATGCATCATGAACATTATCTGAGAGAAGCAATAAAGAAGAGAGCAAAGAATACATTCATCATCCAATATCATCTGCAACACATAAATCTGAAATACCCTTCATGTCAGCTCAACTGCCTTGCTTTGCTGTTATTACTATTTTACACACCTGATTTTACACCATCTGTAAAAGGGCAGGGGGAAGATCACCAAGGAAATGATATTTCCAAGTCCTTTGACTTTAAACATTCACACTTTCAATACTGCAAACACAACATTTATTGTATGAAATGAAAGAATTTGTTCCTACAAGTTCTATATTTTTCATTGCAGAACAAGTACAACACAGGTATAGCCCCACTTCTGCCATTTGTTCCCGAGGTCGTAATTAACACAGTACTTACAGTCATTATAAGCATCAATAAGCATACATTCATAAGCTTAATTTACTTTCAGCTTCATCTTATTGAAAGGCAAATTCTTGCTCTCTATTTCCCTAACACCCTGGGGATCCACACACTGAGCCCTTTACTGCACTGCAGTAACAGGACTGGCTTCCGCCCTCTGCAACTGCACATGGGGACACTGCAGCTAGTTCCTAACAATCAGCAGGTGAAATTGTGCCCTCAGGTACCCACGTAGAACCTTGCTCCACCCAGAACCCCCTGCCCAGCTTGATGTTCAGTTTTGAAGCCAATTCCCAACCTTCCACTCTCCTTTCTGCCTTACCTGACATCCATAAAGGCCAATCAAGAGTGACAGAGGCTGCACCAGCATCTCCCAAACCATTCCAGATGCAATTCTTCTGGAGTACCCTTTGTAAGGTGAATTATAAATGTATAGCTCATTACTTATTAATGAACATACTTGAATATACTCAGCTTCCTATACTGGTATACTTCACCAATCTTCAAATGAGGAAGACATGGATATGACCCTATCAGATAAATCTACAGTCAAAAACCCCCACAACTTCGTAAATGTTTGCCAAAGCAGTGGTTTTTCTAGGTATCTGCTGGTGCAGCACACTGATTTGTCTCTTGACCTCTCTGTGGGCATGCTGCCTAAGTCCTCCTGACCAAACTGCCTTAGTTACAGCGTGCAAAACCACTTCTTAATTAAGGGAGAAAAAGAAGTCATTTCTAGTTGTGTAGAACTAACAAAGACTGACCATTCCCTGTCAGAAATGCCACTGCATGAACAGTCGAAGCACAAAGGCTGAAGATCTCAGCTCCTCCAAGAGTTACTTTATCTCATCGGTGTCAGATGTGCTGGTCTCTCCCTGTTGCTCTACCAAGTATCTCACTGAGGTTTCATGTGAGCTCCCTCTCACGGACTTCCCTCCTTCGCTGCCCTCTGAATCAGCTGATACAGTTCTATGTGCTCTGTATTAATGTTCAGGTTTGAAGTGCAATCCAGGAAATAACATACCCATGGCTCCAGATGTGCTCCTTGTCCAGCACTGCCTTGCTCAGGAGCTGGATTCTTCTGCAGTTGTTTTCTCTTTTGCTTTCACCTAGCTCAAAGGGGATGGGAGCACCTCACCTCCTCTCTACTGCCTGGGCTTCCCTTACCGTGACAACTGCTGTCTGAAAGAGCAAGAGAAGAGCCAGCCTTCCAAAGTGCTGTTTATCGAGCTCACTGTGGCTTCCTAACACATCTCTGTCTGGGCTTAGGCACAAGGTCTGTGTAAATAAACAGCACACAGCACAGCTCCTGGTCCCTACACACCAACAAACCACAGCCTCCCTAAGCCTGAAGCTTGCTGCGTCCCTCCCACAGCAAGGAAAAGCTCAGCAAGAGCCATTGCCCAAACAGAGCCCTGGGCTTTCTCTCCCTCCCAAGGAAGCACTCACCTCTCCTGCAGAAACAAAACAGAAGGGAAATGTCTGTTCTCGGAACGTGATTCTTGTCTAAGCGATGTCACGACTCCTCAGTTGTTTAGGGGGATGCAGCTGACTGCGGATCTTGATATAAACTCAAGTATTCCTATAGCAAGTTTGTGTCTAAGGTGTCTTCTTGTGAGTTTGAGACGTCGGGGTCGGGATCCTTACTCCTAACAGAAGCCCAGCGAGGTCTAACCAGCAGTATGACGTGGTAAACACACTGTGAGATCAGCTACTATGATTCATAGGACCACAAAAGACTCAAAACGGAATCACAGATTCATTCAAGAACATACTGGAACTCTGTCTTCCTGCTTAGAAAATGAATGTATCACATTTTCCCTACTTTATTTGCCAAAAGTCTCTCTTCTGTTTACCCATTTTCCTCAAGTTTTGCCCTGATGAAAATGAACCCCACTGCCCATCACTTACGTATTTCCAGTAGTCACATATAAGTACTAGTAATGGGGAAAAAAATAACCCAGAATCAAATATTACTTCTCTAATCCCATATTAATGGCTCTGACCCTGATATTCTAATCAAGAAACTGTAATATTAGAACAAATCTACTTAACACCTCCAAACCAGAATTAAGTGCCTCCACCTAATGAGATCAGGATCAGAGAGCATCCATTGAGGCAAACCCGAGGGTTTGGCTCCACACGGCTACTCCTGAATTTCTGAATATAAATGTTTTCCCATCCGGAGTGCATGGAAATCAAAGCCATTGCATTTCCTTTATATGAAAAGTGGTATCTGGCAATAATTACCTGATTAAAACTCTTGAAATTGAACTCTTTGTAGATGGCATCTCTTTCGCCCAACTCCGCCCAGCTTGAAGCCTTGAGATCCAGTAAAACCTGGCTCCTTTCCTCCGTCGTCAACCAGTGGGACTGTGAAGACTATTGAGGAGAAATGAACACAAACGTGACACAAGGGAGGCTGAGGCTCTCTTTTGTTCAACAATAAGGAAACCACACAATGAAATCATGGTTATGGACTGCAGAAAGGTGAGGAGGTGGAAAATTCACTGCGTTTGTCATTTCATAGAGCAGTTTAACTTAAAGCAGCCCAAAAGCACCATTGCAGCTTGGTCAGTTAAGTGCTAAACGCTTTTGCACAAAACTAGGGAAAAGCAATAGGAAGCAATAAGGACAACATGCACCTGTACCCATCCCCTGTTCATCTGAATTGCTACAGATGCTGTAACACTTGAATCCATTTTCAAACCTTCCATATAAATAAAGGACTATTTACATTATATTCTAAATGTACAATGATAAGGCTAAAAGGGATATTGGAGTAAAATCTATGTCAAAAGGCAGAAGCAAACCAGGAGATTATATTCTATCTATCTTGTATTTTACTACTCCCAAGAAAATAGGAATATCATTTGTACTATTTCTTTTAGTATTGCTAAAAAAGAAGGAATGGATTTAAGGATAATTTAAGGGTAACATGCACTGTTATTCTTACTGTTGCTTGTTCTACAAGCAACAAAGAGCTCTACTTAACAATGAAAATTGACAATACAGATGCAAACATGGGAAGTTACAAGTTACTGCTATGAGCACTCAATTCTGCAAAGAGCTTGTTTAAATTTGCCTGATTTGAAGCATGAGCAGCCTGTCTGAAGCCACTGCAAGCACAGATAGCACAGCTCAAAGTACCTGCTTAAATACCTGCATCAGTGTCGGAGCTGTGCATGAATCCAGAGCTTCCAGAAGGAAGTTCCATGGGGCATTTGCAAGAGGTTTGATATTTTTCCTCAAAGCGGAGACTAACAGCAGTAACCTATATGTTATATTGTGACTGATGGGTATCAAACCCACTCTCCCAACACAACACTTGCATGGGAAGAACCTCTCTCCCCAGCACAGCAACATTCCGATTGCTTTCCTGTGTGTACGAGCAGCCAGCACACCTTTGTGAGAGCGTCCACAAAGGGGATGAGCAATTCTGCCCTAAAGCTTCACAGAGACCTTGCAGGTCTGTGGGTACCAGCTCAGGGAATCTTTTCCCTCTGCCAGTTGGTGAGAGACCAGCAGCAGCCCCAGTGCCACCAGATGGGGCTGTGAGCCCGAGCAGAGCAGGAATTAAGGCAATTAAGGCGACCCGATCGAGGCTTTAAGGGGCAGGCAGCCAAAGAGCAACATTCTCACCAATAATAAGGGACAAAACCAACCTCAAACGGCATAAATCAATCTCACAGCATCGCTGCCACCGCTTGTGTTCAGTTGGATACACCCAGTCCAAGAGACAGGGTTTACAGGTCCCAGATTGAAATCATTCAGGCTCTTTATGCTTCAAATGCAACTTTGGACTTGCAAGAATACCCCTATCACATTTGTTGTTATAACAGCAAAAGCAGACATCAGTTTCTAATGTTCTTCTTTTTCCAAGAAGATACAACAATTGCCAAAGCTAACAGCTGGCTTGAAATACATTACCTGGCATTGAGATTAAGTTAGTTGATAATATACAGGAATAATGGGGGTGGAGGGGTTTATCTGAGATAGCAAAGTCCAGGACTGGGACCAGGAGGCAGCACAAAGTTCATTCCTCTGCCTGGCAGCAGAGATGTTCTCTGTTAGATTTAGGGATGTTGCAGTTACTTTCCTAAGGCCGCTCCCGGACACACAGGTACTGATGAGAAAATGCTGTGACAGAATGAAATCATATAGATCTTAACAGAAATACAGAGAGTGAGCTTGATGCAAGCCCTGAAGCACAGCAATGGCAGCGTTTTGCTCAGGAACAGGTTAGGAAGGCAATGCCCTGAGTCAGCCCCTCCAACACATCACAACTATATGCAGAAATGCAGCAGAAAACAGCGGGAACTTGCTTGTAAAGGGAAGAAAAGAAGGTAGGAAATACCACTTGCATCTTCACAACTTTGCATGCATAGCACCATGCCACGGGCATGGCACAGAGCCCCTGGAGAGGCAGGAATATGCAGTGAGGCCAGCACGGCACGGGCATCAGTATACAAATACTACCTTTGCACACAGTATGACAGCACCTAACCTGTGACACATACGGTGATATAGCCTTGCTATTGGTAACATTGATTTTGAAGGGAAAAGAGTTACATAAAACGTTAGTACACGGTGGGGGTCTGAACCTGGGCTGCAATTACCCATTGGGTCCATGTAAAACACAAACGGTCGCCCATAGGGTCCCGACTCATGGCCATGGCAGGCGGGGAACGCGGACAGCTCTACCCAAGCACGCGTGGCCGTGGCCGCATCCCAGTTCCGGTCCCCCCTCCCCGGGCACAGCCCAGCGCGGTCCCGCTGCCCTCCCTCCCTCCGCCGCGCCCCTCACCATGGCAGCGCGGCTCCCACCGCCTGCTCCCCTCGGCCCCGCCGCCCTCCGCGCTCCCAGCAGCGCCCTGCGCAGCGCGGCCCCGCCGCCTGCCATGGCCCCGGCCCCGCCTCTCGCCGCAGCGCCTGCCCGAGCAAGGGAAGCGCTGCCCCCGCCGCTGCCTTCCGGTGCACCGGGACACGCGGCCCGGGGAGAACCGAGCAACAGCGGCCCCGGCCCGCGGGTGGCGGCTGCTGGGAGTGGAGCGAGCGCGGTTCAAAGGGCCGCTGCTCCCAGGACAGTGGTGTCTGTCCAGGTAACAGCCGTTATCCGGGTATGAGTTAGGAATTACCGCCATTCCTGGGGAGGATCCAGCCCTTGCTCTCTAACGGGCTGCCTGGCCGAGGCAAAACCGCTCCCATTCATTTAGATTCTTCAGTCTTTATTAATAAAATACAGCCTGGCTTTAGCTGCAGCAAGACCAACGTTGTATCTGTGCAGTTTCCTTCTCATACACGGAAATACAGAGCCTGGAGCTGCCAAAGGGGAAAGACACATCCACCAGAAAAACACCTGATAGATAAGTGCTCTGCAAACAATGAATCTTACTGATTTTGTGTGTGTTTGTGTCATTTCAGCTCAATTTGCACTCTAAAGCTTCCTATCAGGGTACTACATCAAACCTCCCCCATGTATAAATGCCATGCAATCAGATAATCTAAGCCCCTACACAACATACCAGTCCATACCTCATTCAAAGTCTTCCACACTAATTATAGCTAGAAACCATATCAATTCTTTGCATAGCCTCAGCTGTAGCCTGGGCAACCAGCAAGCATGCTGGTAGGTATCTAAATGAATCTCTGGGTTTGCTAAGTGGGGCAGGTGATCAGTACTTCAGAAGTTCACGCTTTCAGTCCTGTAAGAAAGTGACTTAAAAGGTTACACTAAAAACCTGATTTATTAAAAAAAGAGTAAGGCCAAAACATCTTTTTTTTTGCTCACAGTTCATTTTCCTGACAGTCAGTTAGCACCATCGCCACCAAACAGTGGTTTCCTTTAAAACATTCCAGGATTACACAAGCCAAAACCCAAATATGACCTGTGTGGGCCAACACATCCTAGTTCTATGTGTTTACCACATCACACAGCAGCTTTAGTTCCTACGTCTGTAGGATCTGAGAAAGATCCACAGGTTGTACCAGAGCAGAAGCACCTCTGCTCCAGTGCCAGGCAGCACCACAAACCCAGGTGATGCTGTATACATCTTGATCGATGGAGCTTGAGGACCTCTTCAGGAGAGCAAAGGAGAACTGCACCACCTATTTATGTTACAGCCCAGGGACAATAAGCTGATCAGCTTAAAAAATACTTGTTTAGTTCATAGTTTTCATATTTGTTTACTTACCACAGTAATTGCCACATATTTGCTTTTTACAGCTTGATAAATAAAGCAGATTTTTAGTCGACATTATAAATTACAACCACCAAATTCAACAGCTCGTCCTTCTGTGTTTCCAATCCATACAAATTCCTGCTTTACCAATAAGCAGGAAATTCTCTTCCTGTTTTCAGCATCTCAGATTATTCCTGATGCTCGTGCTCTTGTCCTGGGATCAGCCACCGAATGCTCTCCGTGCGCACAGTGGCATAGAGGACAAAGCTGGCCAGGAAGAGCAGTGAGAACAGGAGCAACCAGTCTATGCCCTTTGTCAGAACGCTGGGCAGGGGCCCTTCCCAGTCCTCCTTGGTCACAACCACGTCACTTTTAGCTTCTATTCCTGAAAGAAAAAGCACTCGATCAACACTAGAAATAATCATTAAACACAGAGAAACTGGTTCCATTTGGAGCTTTGTTCCTGATCCCAGACTATGGTATGTGTACAGCCCTCACAGCATCTCCGTGGCCTTCTCTAGATTCACTCCTACACATCCCTCTTTTGTTGCTGTCCCAGAACTGGACACAAGACTGTAGGACAGTCTGGACACAAGCTCCAGAGAGCTGAGCAGAGGGGGAGAATTCCTTCTCTCAACCTGCAGGGCAAGAGGATGCGCTCAAACCTTCTAGCACCCTCTCTAGTTAAACACTGCCATTTCCCCCTGTTCTGTTACAGCAGCCCAGCAAGTTGAGTTCCTGCTTTCCGCACACTCTGAAGCCCAGCTCACTACAGCAACGGATTCTGTAAACTTCTGCTGGATACTCTCTGGGTCTTCACGAAATTAATTTCAAAGAGCAAACAGTAGGAGAGAAAAGCCCAGCTTGGAGCTACAACCAGCCTCTTCGTCCCAATGACACATCCAGGCTGATTCACATACCTGTTTGATTAAAAATGAACTCTTTCAGTGTTTCCAGTGTCCTGTCTGTATGATTAAATCTAGCCATAGGCTTAGCACCTTGGAAAAGGAGGATATTGGGTACAGCCACAGTTCCAAATCTCGTTGATAAACTGGTGGACATAAAGCAAATACAATGCATGAAGAAGAAATCCACTGGATGCAGAAATAAAGATACCAACAATACACAAAGTGGCAGTTTTACTAAATTAAACTGACACTATAAGAAAAAAAAAGCCACCCTGTTTTAAAATACAAAGAATGCTAAAGGAAATAAACTGATGCTAAAGCACAGGGAGTGCAAGTTACCTGCTGTGCTGAGATGCATCCAGCGCCAGGAAGCGAAGAGTTGGAAACGCTCGAGGTAAGGAATTAAAATGAGGTGCTAGGCTGGCAGAAAAGCGGCACCATGGTGTGTAGAACAAGACTAATGTGCAGTCACTGCTGTTTGGGTTTAGGAACTCCATCAGGTCCTTAGAGAATGAAGGAGAAAACCAAACATGGATGATTACATATTTGATAGAGTTGAATTTTATGCAGCAACGCATCACTCAGGAATCGATTAGATACTTGGCAATACTTGTCCAGTAGCTGCACCTTTGTTTAACCTTTTTAATAGATGAAGAATTGTACTGAACCTTTTTAAAAGGTTGCTTTAAAAGCTTATTACTTAACAATATATATACACAAGTAACTACTACAAGAAACAAACTAAAAATAGGCACTGGCAATAAGCACCATTAACAGTTTCAGAGGGAGACACTAATCCATGCAGCACAAAGGTTGATGGTTCACTGCAGACACACAGATGAGACACAGGCATGTGGACTGAGATGTATCTCCATTTTTTTGTGCTCAGAATGACGCAAAAAGCCTCCTCCTTGGCCAGACATTTCCTCCTGTTGATAGCACAGAGGATGCTACACAAGGACATTCACTCTGCCAGACACTGAAAGCAACACACACATGGTGCTGAGGGGTAACCCACCTGTGACACGTTCAGGATCTGCAGCGTTAGGCGCTCCATACCAGTCGTGTTCCTCTCTTCGCAGTTCACTTTGGGAGCCTTGGCGCTGTCGGTGCTGTTGGCCTCCTCGGCGGCAGCAGACGGCACCGTCTCCAGCCCGGCCTGCTCCCGGGGCTGGCTGCCAGCCGAGCCGCATGCATCACCTCCAGCCGCCGCATCGCAAACGCCGGTGGCGCCGGCGGCCGCCGGGCCGTCCTTCGCCTCCCCGGGCACCACCGAGAGCACCACGGGCTGCTGCGGCGTGGGGATCCCGCTGCCCTGCATGGCGTCCGCCATCTCCGCAGTCCGGTACCGCACCGGCTCTCCGCTGCCCTGAGCGGGACCCCCGGCTTCGCAGCGGGGCTGCCCGTCCGCGCTCCGCTCCGCCGCCCCTGCGCCGGGAGGGAGATGTCAGCTCCGCGCACCGCCCGGGGCCTAGAGCTCACCGCGGCTCCGGCTCCAGCAGTCCCCGGCCTCACCTGCAGGTAGGGCCCTGCCGAGCCAGGCCAGCGCCAGCAGCAGCCGCCACATCCCGGTCCCGCCGCCTCAGCAGCACGGCGTCTCCCCAGACAACGGCCGCTTCCGCCGGAGCCCGGCTCCACTTCCGCTTCCGGCGTGGCACCGCCGTGCGTGTGAGTACTTAGCGCAGTGAGGGCGGAGTGCCGCCATCTTGTTTTGGCGCCAGGGCAGCGGCTGGAGGCGAAACCGC
>JAVHNF010027299.1:4814-16766 GCA_034783455.1 Micropsitta finschii | reverse complement strand
CTTGTAGGCCCCCTTCAGATACTGGAAGGCTGCTATGAGGTCTCCATGCAGCCTTCTCTTCTCCAGGCTGAACAGCCGCAACTTTCTCAGCCTATCAGCATCTTTTGGTTAGCTACATTACATGTTTAAGGTTGTAAATCCATGATATCCAATGCAAGAATTGGCTGGTCCAGTAGTGCAAAGGCACTTGCCAAAGCTTGTATTTCTCTTGTACATGAAAAATCAGTGTGATTGCTTTTTATCTTGACCTAAATTTTTTTTGATTTGTTTTCAATGTCTCCTTTTTAATTTGAAATTCAAGTCTGACATGTTCAGAAGTTTTCGAATTATTTCTGTGAATGCTGCAGCGTGTTTGCATGTAAGTGTTGCTGGTGGTGGCATGAGGTGACCCGCCTGCATCCTGTGGGTATCCTACTGTCTTCTGGTACATCCTTGAAAGGATGTTTGCTTGTCCTGCAGTGCATAAAACTACCTCTTTCTTCCCAGTCGTCTTTCCAGTTCATGAAGCTGTTTTCATGAATTCTACCTTGAAGGGCAAACTCCCTGGTAGGGAAAAAGGGTGCTCTGATGATTCAGACATTTCCCTTCTGTTTGGGCCAGGGAGGCTGCATTTTCCCTTCTGGGGATCTGTGCTCGTTCAAGGGTGAGGAATTCCACCCCCCCACCCCAGTGTCACGCCTGACACTGTTACGTGTCTCTCTTGCTCCTGGTGTCATACCCCATTTCAGAACTCCTATGGCTGTATTGGGGAAGAGGATTTGGCAAGTCTATAGCTTCTTCTGCTGTTAAAGGAGTAATCTTCTTGTTATAAAACCGGTTATGTAAGTATTTCATTTCAGAGGTCACATTTCTGTAAGCTAAGATGTTGGGCTAAAATTTCTGGAAGCCTATGTGGGATATTATTTAAATAAAATTTAAAACAGCAAATCCTCAAACAGTGTTATTTCAACTTCTGCCCATGCTGTCAGTGTTTTAAAATATCTTCAGAAAATTTAAGGGAATAGTCATAGTATACGAATAGGATGCTACTGTAGTAACTTCAGCTCTTCTGTTGAGGTTGTGTGGGATTCAGTAGAACTCCAAACCTCCGTGGGATGTGACGAGAGCAGAACTTTGAACAGAAGTTCAATAATGCTCATGTGATTTGGTAGTTACAAAAGTAGATGCCTGTAGAGAGGTTTTAAACTAGTTTTCCACATCACCATAGTACTTCTGCAGCCTTAAAATTGGAAGAAAATATTAAGAAAACCCTGTATGCTGTGTAAGGTCAGTAAGTGCTAAAGATGCACATTTTTCTGCTTTACCTGTGAAACCACTCTTTTAAATGTGTTCTTGTCATTACTGTTTTGGTTTTTTTTTTTTCCTAATAAATGTGATATTGTTAGTGACATATGGATTAATATTTCTTTATATAATCTCGAAGTTAGAAAATGCTGATCTCCTGGAGAGTTCCTTAACTGTGGTTCATGCTGATCAGTTACTTAAAGGTTTTTTGATTTCTTATTTTCCTCCCACTGAGATCCACTTTTTCATTTTATCTCTACGGTGTATCCAATTTTCATTTTCTTTTTGATTTTTATTTTTTAAACAGCATTTTTTAACTGCAGGGGAATGAAAAGCTGTGACCTGTACTTCTCTCCTCCATCAAATGGTAGAGCTCAGCTGCTTGCCATTTGTCCTGCTGACATTGTGAGTTAAGCTTTCCCAGACTTCTAAAAATCTATTTCTTTGGCCCAAGTATATGCTCACAATTGTTGCTGTTATTGAAGTGCTGGTGCTTGTTGAAAATCAGAACAATTTTTGAACTGCTGGCACTGTTTGCTTCTAGCCAGATGATAATTCATGTTTAATTAACAAATCCAGTCTAAGTTTTCTTAAGCTCGCACTCTATTGTCATGCAAGTGTGCCCTAGTTTAGGGTGAGTCTTTCCCTTTGTATTTCTGATTGTTACCTGCTTTTTCCTCTTTTGCTTCCATTTTTGCCTTAGTTAATTATAGACTGTTTTCCTGACTTTCATCTTTCCAGATCTGTCAAAACTGAGGTCCTTGATCTCTATGGACTATCCCAAATCAGGTTCAATTTCCCCCTGAACTATCTCCCCTCTCAGCCAACAGGGTGGGGATATGAGGCAGACGGTACATGGAGCTCCACTGAACCTGAGCAAAGCCGTGACCACTCTGGTCATGCCAGCTGCCACCTTTGCGTGCAGATGGTCTGGCTTGCAGGACAGAAGTGCATGGAGTTTCCTAGCCAGCCTCCATTGACCACAACTCCTCAGGTCAAACCCAGCAAGTCTGTGTGACTTCGGAGGAATGACTGATAAATTATCTGTGACTCCCAAATAATCTTATTTTAGAGAATCTGATTTGCCTATCAATTGACCAGATTCATTATGTGGTAGGAAAAAAAGTCTGAACGTTCTTTCTTTTTGCATTTTTTGTCTGTTTGAGGTGAATAATTTCGTGAGAATTCTAACTCCAATATATAAAAAAGGACTTTTTTGCTTGTTCTTGAGTGGAGTCATTTCAAATTAAAGTATTATTTTTAATTAAGAATGTTTTTCTTTCAAACATGAGGGCGTGGAGTGGGAATTTAGAAGCGTACTTCAGTATGTCTTCCACTGTTTGGAAGAAAATGCTATTGTATACCTCTGAAGTGTTGGTGTTTGGCAGATGTGAAATTCTCATGTGGTTTCCTCCTGAATTGGTATATGCACAGTATGATAGCAATGTACTCTTATTAAAACTGATCTTTCCATTATCCTTTAACCCTGTCGAGGTACTGCTACTTGTTGAGAACTGGAAAGATGCCTTAATGTGAATAGAGGATGGGACTTCTTGTGTGCAATTGTAGCATTGCTTAGAGACTTATTTATGTTAATGTGTGGTATAAAAAAAACAACCAATGTTAATTTAGATATGTGGTTACAGAGATTTTTTTGATAATGATTAGAAGTAGTATATGTAGATTAAAACTGAAATAATGGATAAATTATCTTTTCCAAATATTTAAGTGTAATTACATTTGATTTATAGATGGAATATTTTTTTCTACTTGTTCTCTGGAATCTATATCAGTTCTGCATTCTTTGTCTCTTTTTGGTGGTCTGGGTTTTTAAGCCATTAATTTGATAGATGTCAAAGCCTTGCCTTTGTTTATAGTGTAGTATCATCTTTATTTGAGAAAGTATGGGGATGCTATCTGATAATGACAGAAGACAGATTTGATTTCTTTAAAGCACTTCTGCCAAATCAAATTGTGCAAAACCAAGAAGTAATTTATTTCAGAACATTCATATACTAAAATGTTTGAGTACTATGTAGGCAATTCAGCCAAATCAATAAACTTAAATATACACACACACACGTCTGTCTATGTATATATCTGCTGATGCTTCCACATCAAAACCTGCTAAGAAAAAAGGCAAGAAACTTTCCTGTGGCATTTTTGCATTGTCACATTAGTACAGTGCCAATGGAGGAAACACCTACCTAATTCAGGATAGGTTGGTGTGGTTGTCTTACCTGCTCCATCTCTGCCTTTCCTATTGAGAATGTTAACAAAAGGGCTAGGTTTTCTTTTTTTCAGTAAAAAATTCTGTCCTGGTTTAGAAACATAAACTTTTGTATGAACATTGTACCATGTGTTTTTCTACTGGGCTATAGCTCGGCTTTTTCATGCTTTGATGTCAGTGTTTTCTGTTTCCAGACTGTGACCCTGAATACAGAAAAACATGATAATAGTCCTTGCAGAGAACCTTTTATCTGTTTCGGTTCTGAGAATTTTTTTAAGTGTTCCAGAAAGAAAGCACTTCTGTTGACCACTGTTATTTCACATATTCCTGTAGTTCTGTAATTTATATTTTCCAGAGATTTTTGCATCTGAGGTTATGATATTTAGGTCTTTTTAAAATCAACTTTCAGAATTACTGTTTTACTGAGTTACTGGTGTCTGCCAGTACTAAGTAGGCCAGGAGTATTCTGTTCTGCTTTTACAAACAGTAAAACAAATCTTGTCTCTTTAAATGGAAGTGAGAACGGCATTATGTAATGGCTGTTGTTTTTAGCTCAAATTTCTGGAGTACACCACAAATAAAGTACTAGCTTTTCTGTGCCTATTGAAAGTGACGAGGAAAACATAACCTTGATGATTTCTGACAAACAAATGAGGGTTACTTATGGCAAGCCAGCATTGTTGAATTAGAAGCTATATTCCAAGCCTGCTTGTAAGTCTTCACAAATCCTATCACAATGGAAGCCATGGAGTAACAAAAATATTGTGAAACAAATGCCTCCTGGGTGGCTAATTATTGACATTCTTTCCTTTTTACTCAAAGACAAGCTCTGTATCTTCGCTATAAAATGCTGTCAGACTCAA
Organism: Micropsitta finschii; assembly: GCA_034783455.1. Classification (NCBI taxonomy): domain Eukaryota; kingdom Metazoa; phylum Chordata; class Aves; order Psittaciformes; family Psittacidae; genus Micropsitta; species Micropsitta finschii. Next base: position 12,389 of record JAVHNF010027299.1, on the reverse strand, counting down.
GAGCAAAATGCTTTGGGGTAGGGAGCTGAAATCTCTTCAGTGGTTTATTCGTGAGGGATTTCTTATTTATGCTTATATTTTATTGGAAGAAAAAAATAGTTCTTAAAAGGAATTGCATTAAATCCTTACTGTCACAAAAGACTGTTAATACCTTGGCTTTCTCTATTAAAATATCATGTAAACAATTCTTGCATTATTTGTGCTGGTTCATGGGTGTTGTTCCAGTTAGAAATAAACGTTGAATTCAGAAGAACAGTTAATACAGAATCTTAATTTAACATATCTTGTTTAGATGAACTAATGGAATGAGAGGGCTTTTCAATTTATTATACTTTGGTTTTAAGCAAATGCCAAAGCTTTTCTGCTGGTTTGAAGTAAGAACTTATGATCATATTACTGTTTATCATGCTCTGTAGAGGTTGCAATTATTTCCTTTCTCTGAGCATTCCTGTATCAGCTTGGTTATTAAAAGCTTTAGATGCCATAATGTAGAAAATTACAATGGTGTAATTGCGTTTTCATCTTTGTGGAAAAGTGGCCGTTCTCAGAGAAGGACAGAATAAAAAGCTGGTATATGCCTTCCTGGATCTGTCTGGAGGTGGTTCATGTTATAGAAGCTTTTTTGATGAGTGTGAAAAATTAGTCTCAAAGTTGAGACACATTTAGAAACATTAAAAAAAAACAAACTCTCTCCAGGAAGTCTGAATTTGAGAGAAGAAAAGTAGGTTTCCTAAAGTTATGCTTTCATATTGGCCATGCAAGTCACTAAACCCGTTCTCACTTAGTTAATTTTAATTTAATAGGCCATTGCTTGTGTTCCAGTAACTTCAGTCTTTTACAGAATCTGTGGAAATACTGCTGTAAATGCGAACAATAGCCATCTCTCGTGATACCTTTATGGCCTGACTTTCTATTTTTGGTCTCCTTCATTTGTGTTGTGCTTCCTAGGAGATTTGAAATTCATTATTGTGCATCTGTTCTGCCTTCTTTGTGAAAGCTGTCAGTCCAATATTTTGATTAGGGTTATGATTTGGGGGAAGAGAGGATTAGGGAAGAGAGAAACTATTCTCTTCTGACCATGCTGCAAACAGGTTTTGTTACAGCATTTTTCTGTCATGATTTTCCACCACCACCACCCCCCAGAGAACTAAAGCAAAAAAGATAGAGATCCAGCATTTTTGACATTAGAGACATGAAGTTTGTGTGTTTCACATAGCTTTGGCATGTATGCTTAGCTTTCAGGGAGCTTCTCATTGTGTTACTTATTTTAGTCCTAATGTTGAAGGGTAGAAGAGTTTTTCTACTGCATGGTAACAAGTGTTTTTCTTGTTCCATCAATGTGCAATAATTGGCCTAAGTCTGTTTTAAACAGAAAAGGATAACCCTCATGCATTTGATAAGAAAAGCTTAGTAACAGAAGTCTGGTCACATCACTGGCTTCTTCAAACCTGCACCAAGGGAAGAGAATTTAGTTGCAACTTCACAGAGTGAGATAGCAGAAAGCTCTCGTAGAGCCACAAAATCTTATGGCAGACAGCTATGAAAAAGCTTACCATTTCTTACTTCTGTATTTTTGGCATTAATGAAGTAACAGGTTTATAATTCAGTGTAATTGTGGAATATGTAAGAAAAAAAAGCAACCCTTCTTAATTCAAGCAGTGGCTTAGAGTATTTGTTTAAAAATCTACAATTAATTTGCCATGAGTTCATTTCTAAAGACTAATAGGGTTTTTTTCCCACTCTTCCCTTAATAGAGTGTATCTGGGTGGGGGGGAGTATTAAAATAAAAGCATCACTGCTTGCCCAGATATCTATGTTGTAGCTAAGGCTGGTGCTCAGTAGTCCCATAGTACTATTTAAAAATCAGTCAGGATTGTAATTTTTTTATACATTAATAAAAATTAAGCAGATGCTCTGGTCTGTAATCAGGACAAATCCACTGACTTAATCTGAGTTTTCTGATTCATACTATCTTCACTTGGTTTACTAAAGAGAAGGATTGAGCAAGGGTAGCTAGCAAAAAGTGGGAGAAGGCAGATGGGGTAAAATGAAAATGTCCTGCAGTCACTTTGAAGATCAAATATGAAAAAGGCTGAAAGTCAAGTCAGAAAATCATGCTCCCTGACCTAGCCTTGGAATGCAGAATATGGGGAAAATGCAGAAATGGCCTAGGAATTTCTCTGGGCTATGTCATTTTGAGAGACCAGTCTGTGTGTATATACAGTGCATCATTTTTATAGTTCAAATGTGGTAAAACAACTCAGCTAAAAAAGGAGGCTAAAATACTTTTTTGAAAAAAGAGGTTTTCAAATTATACTTAATTGCTGTTTGCTTAAGTTCTGGTTAAATTAACTAAGCATAAATATATCCATAAAGCCAAGCACAGATTTAAGTGTTCTGTCAAATGGAAAGAGATTTAAACAAGCTTTGTATGTGTTTAAATGTTCTGATCTGCCATGATCTACTGAGTACTCTTCCTTATATTCTTGAGTCTAATAAAAACATGGTCTGTTAGGTTAAAGATGTAGACTCAGAAATGTTTGGCTTTAATATGTTATGTTCTCTTCACAAGCTATAGCAGTAGGGCTGCCTTTGTAGTATTAAAAAACAGAAATGGAAACCTGGCAGTGTGTGGTATGCCTATAAACTGCTGCCCTCAACTCTTCTCAACTGAAGTATCATAATCAAACATCAGTATTTGAGCAAACAGGGCTAAGTACAAAACAACTTATTGAGTGAAAATAGAAGACCTTAACACCTTTTTCCAGCCTCTTTGGCACTTAAGTTGTTCTCCAAAACAAAAATTTAGGGAGCTGTGATAGCACAAAAGGATGAAGAGTTGTTGGTGAAGTCTGACGTGGGCAAAAGGTCCCACTGAATTGCTTGGAGAAATGGGATGAAAGGTTGGCATGGACATGGGAGCGCATTCACAAGAAACTTGAAAAACAGTAATAATTTGGTGTTAAGGTGAATCATATTATTCCATCAAATATTAAACTGATAAAACAGTACCTTCTATTGAATGTTTCCTGTATCTGTATTACATGCATAAAATGCAGTACACATGTAGGAGGGGGGATGTATGTAGGTACACACACATACATGAAAATCCTAAACTGGATATGTGGGTTTTTTTCTTGAATAATTCAAATTCAGCCTTCCAAGTCCATTTCTTCTCCTCCGCACCCCCACCCCAAGTGTTGTCATGCTTTAGTATTAGCAAAGGAAATATATGTAGTCCAAGAAAGGGCAAGTGTGAAACCAATGATGATTGCTTTGCAGAAGTCACCAAACTGTCAAAAATATTAATAATTTGTGGAGTGCATCAGTTATTTGCCTTTGACCTTTAGAAGTAAGAAATGGTGGTTATTCTGAATAAGCACATCTTTTTAATGGTAGCATTTCCCAGACTCGGAAGGAACAAAAGCTCAGTTAGGAACAAGACCTTTAATATATTTTAGTAGAAGTAACTGATTAAAGTTGATACATATTGTGAAATGTGGTAATTTCACTGCCTCCCAGTCCTGCTTGTAGCTGCAGTTGATCATTAAAATTTATAACAAGTTTCACAGCTGCTGTTGAGTTAACTAAGGTAATAGCCTGTGTTAAGCTGTAATTGGATTCTCCCTGTCATCTTCACTTGCAGCAGACTGAATTCTGTTAAACATTATTAAGCTTATGACACCCTGTGGCAGTAGTGAGCCATTGCATGTTATGTATTGCTGCAGAATTGCATTTTGGACACCCTTTTGTGGTAGAGCCTTCACTTTTCAAATCTAGAGTGACTACAGACTACTTTTGGCCTCCCAAAACAGATTCCCTCAGAGGCAAGAGTAGAAGTCATGCTTATTTTCAGCATCCTGCATTTACAAATAAACTTATTTGCAGGACCAAGCCAGCACATTGTGTTTTGCCTGTCTTATTTTGAAGCTGCCTCTTTATCACTGGTGTTTTTGAAACAGTCTTCTGACTGTGTGCCCAGGAAACAGCAAAGGCAAGCAAATACTTCTGAAAGGTGCAGTCTTCACTGAACTGTGTTTTTGTTTTGTCATAAACCTTAAAAAATATTTTGTAAAGCAGATGTTAGCAAGTTATCAGCTAATCAAACAAGGTAGCAAAGATAGTGTTGTATGGACTTTTAAACCATAATACTTACAGTGCTCTTTGAGGATTCGTGGAAGATGCTGTGGCCACCACTTTTGTCATGTTTTGGTAGACACTAGAGTGTGAGTCTGTGTAGACAATTCTTACCCCATCTTGAAATATTTACCGTGATGTTTGCACCTCTCCACTATAAAGAAGCATTTCCCCACAAAACCTTGTTTAGCTGAAGCAAGTTACTATGTGAAAGTGTTATGTCCTCATTTGCTGATAGCTACCTACTAGTGATGTAATGATTTTGCTTTATATCACACCCAACAGAAATGGGAGTGGGCTATGCTTTTAGTGCCTCCAGGGTTAAACCCTAGTGTTCTGATACAGCATGGTAAAATACTTGGTGTTTTTTGTTAATAAATATTTATTTTGGACAGAGGACAGATAAAGTGTGAAATTTTATTTACAAAGTTTGTCTCTATGCACATAGTTATGTATGTACACATATATGTATGCTTTTAGGAGCTGGGACAGCAGTTGTGCTCCAACACTTCCATGGAGCAATATAAAATCTACTGGGCTTCTGAAGTCACAGTTCTTAGAGTTTCCAGGTAGCTCCTGTGGTTTTGCTGACAGAGAAGGTTACTCAAACATTTTCTTTATAAGCCTGTTTTCAGTGGTTCCCATGTGTCAAAACATTACTGCTCGATCTGAAATTCTCTGTGCTAGGAGTCAGCCTTAGGCTAAATTTTCTGAAATCATTTTTTGAAGGTGAAATGGAAAGCACAGGCGCTTTCAGGGAAGTGTCATAGGTGCAGGAGATAGGAATAGGACAGACTTGGATGAGGAGATGGGCGAATAAAAGCTACTGAGGTGGTGGCTGTTGGGTTGATGAAGGAATCAGCAAAGGGGACACTGAACAGCTGAGGGAGTGGGCAGCAGGGATGGGGCAGTAACTGGGGCAGGGCAGTTTCTGCCACTCTGAGTCTTGGATAGTCTGGTTTTGGTTACATTCTTTTGCTGTCTGTAAAGTAGGATGTGTGGGGTTTTATTCCCCTCAATCAAGATCATGTTGAATCTACCAATTACTCCCTCAGCTCAAACCATGTTGGGACATGCTATAGTGAGAAGTGTAGTTACAGTGTAAAGATGGTGCTATATAACAAACCTTGGAGGGGGTGTATTTCGATTGCTGAAACAATTGAAAGAACTTTTGGAGTCATATCGCTATATACATAAGAAGAAAAGATAAGTTCTGAGTCTTCAATTTTGTGGCTTTAATGTTCAGTAAAGTAAACTGAAAAGAGTGCCAGTGGAAGGATAAAAAACAGTTACAGTATAAAATGTAGTGAGTAGAAAAGTGAAGTAGTCAAGGCACTAGAAATACTTTGAGAGCAAAGCTTGACTCAGTTGTGGTGTTTTTAAAACAATTAAACAAAACTCTAAACAAACAAACCAAAAACACTGCAGAGTTGAGGAGAAGATGAAACTAAACAAAATATCACCACAATTCGTGATTCAGCACAATTATCTGATTTCCTGGAGGCAAGCTGAAGAGCTCTGAATGTTAAAGTAATCTAAAGTGTAGCTATGTAGAAAGAAAAAAAAAAAGGTAGCACCTTAATTGAAAGGTAGATCTAGAGGATGAATCCTTGCTTGAAAATTTGAACTGTGAGTTGGAAAGCAGCAGTGCGAAGAATGAAGTAAGGAGTAGAATTCATACAAAAAGAGGAGCTGAGTCTGGGTAATTTCACCTCAGATGAGAAGATGGGTAGGCATCCCAGGATGGCTATCAGAGATTGGGACTGAGCTGTGGATGGAAGTGGTTAGGGTTAGTGGTAGAAAGGTAATTCACGCATCATCAGTATACCATGATATGTGAAGACATGATAGACAAAGAGTACCTCAAGCATTTAAATAAAAGAGTGGTGGGACATGATAATTCAGTAGTTACAGAGGAGAAGTTTCCACCTTCCTTATATTGGAGAGACCTCACCAGGTGGGCTGCAGGCAGCAGCCTGCTCACTGACGATAACTAACATTGCAGATAGGACTGAGCAAGGTGTCTCAAACTCTTGAGTCTTTTCCAAGCTCCCCAGCCTGACCTTTAACAGCCATTATATATGTAGCTTTTTATCACTTTGTACCTTGTACACCTATCTTGCTTTGTCAAAAATGTTAATACATCGTTGATATGAAAATAATAATGTGGTAAATACAATGTTTAGAAACAAAGGCCGCTTCACATTAAGAGACTATTACAAATACCTTTTAGTTGATTATGAATCTTTGCTACCTTTTGGGGTATGATTCATATCTCTATAAAGAGTAACCAGTCTATTAAAACCCACATTTCTCTTTCAAGAATACTTTGTTATGATAATTACATTCTGTTTCTTGTTTTGGCAGCTTAATGCTTTTTATTAAAGAATCACACTACAAACCTGTATTTTTCATGTGTTAATACACTGTTTTATACAAAAGACAATTTCAGGCTATGATCAGATCCTTGCCTAAAAGCAAATCTAAATGTTCAAGTCAAATGAGAAGAGGGACTCCACTTGTTAAATACTGTACTTACATATCCTTTGTTCTGTTGTAAACTGTTTGGTCCCTACTCTTTCATTTTGTCTTTCCAGTTAAAGGCCTGTAATGAGCTCCATTAGATTCTTGATTCACCTTGTTTCTAAAGCACAAGTTGTAGGTTAGGCCTGCTACACTGAGAGAAGGTTTTTGGGAGCCTCATTTGTTGCTTTTTCATCCTGATTGTAGATTGATTTGTCTTTATGATTACTTTAATCTTATGAGCAGAAGAACACGTTCTGTGCCAGGGATATATAGATTCTTTGTTACAGTGGTGTTTGCATCTTGCATGGTTAACACAATTGACAATCAGTTTTTCTGTTGACAAGTATAGAAAGGTGAGAGGATCTTACCGTTTTTCTTCCCAAATATTATTTTGATTGTGATAGTAGGTACTTACAGGTGCATTACCTGATCATGTAGCTGTGTTCTGTCCACTTTTTCATGTGTCATCTTGATCACACATGGAGTTCCTCAGCTCTGATGCAAATGAAGAATGATTGAAAGGTGGTTGCTCTGAATGTAATGTTAAGATGTCAGTTAGATTAAGATAAAAGGGTGGTTGGTACCTGCAGGGCAGAGGGACATGTTGACAGGGAAAGTGTTATTGTCCAGCTTTGAACAGAGAAGCAAGCAGTGAGTTATACCTATGGTTAACATAACTGTGGGTGTGTGGAGTACTGTAAGAGTCGTAAGAGCAGTACTGAGAAATGGTCTGTTGGTAACTGGCTGTTTCTGTTTTCATTTGTGTGGGTTTATTCTGCTCTGCATTGGTGAATGGTTTTATTTTATGGTCTCCAGGAAATCATTTTTTGCACTTAGAAGGCAGAGGTGCTGAATGTCTTCTTTGCCTCTGTCTTTACTTCTACAGACTCTCCCCAGGGTCCCCAGATTCCT
>JAVHNF010027295.1:9184-28157 GCA_034783455.1 Micropsitta finschii | reverse complement strand
AACATCTGGGGATCCTTCTATACAGTATTACCACCAATAAAAACAGAAGCCTAGCTACAGATTGTTGTACTCTGTGACAGCTAAATATATCAGACCTAATTAGATAACACAGGCCAAAAAGCAAAAATCTGCAAACACAAGGGAATGCTACCACAAGGGCTGGAAAAATGAAACAAAAAAAAAAAAAACAAAAAAAAGAAAACAAAAAAAAAAACACACACACAAAAAAAAAAGAGATGACAACAACAACAAAAAAAAACCAACCAAACAAAAAAAATAAAAAAAAGAGAAAAACAACCTGCAAATTAAGTGTAGGGATGAACCTGGATTGAAATCACCAGTCCCAACACCATAACCAAAATTTAGGAAAGGTCAGCTCTAAATAAAAAGCCTAGTTTGAAATGCACAGCTGAGGTCTCTTTGTGACTCAAACCAGAGCGCAGGCTCCAAACGCCCCTAAGAACTAGAAAGAGTGCACTGGGGAATTTACCTCAGCTGGTATATATCAGCTTAGCTCCATTGACTTCAATTAGCATGATGTTAAATCTTCAGTGTTGACTTCAATGGGATTACAGTGACTTACATCAGCTGAGGAGCTAACATTTCACTTTTAGGCAGACTCTTCTGTAGCATCTTCATTAGTGGAAATACTATGTAAAGAAAAGAAAACAAGTTATACTATTCTCTTCAGCTACCTACAGTAATGGGTATGCCATAAATGCAAGAGATAGACTGGCAGCCAACTACAATTAGCTCCATTTTGCTGCAGTTCAATCTGTGGTTACAATTACCCTTTCTTTGTTATAAACATCCAGCTAAGAATTGCTGGAGCCACTCCTTCCACTTCCTGCCTCTCCCCCTTACTTAACAGCTCTAAAAGCAGGTTTTCATAAAGGCACAAGGTTTTTGCCCTTTCCTGCACAGCTGGCAATTACTGCTAGTAGCCAGCCTCCCCACTTCCCAGCTCTCTCTTCCTCTCCATTTTCCCTAAATCTGTAAATGCAAGAACAGCTATCATTTCACTAGATATTACACATGTATCTCAGGTTTGAATGCTCCAAGATACTTAAATTCAATAACTGTGAAATGTGGAACAAGACACTGAGGTCCTCCCACAGGTTGCATTGCCAGATGTTGGAAAACAGCATGCCGGTTCCTCCCAGGTTCTAGCTGAGCTTCCTAGACATTAAAATATTAACTGAAATGCCCCAAAATGGTCTTTTGAGGAATCCAAGGAAGAAATCCATAACTCCTAGGTACCCAATCTGAAGTGCCTTGTTTAGGCTGCTTTACAGTCAGCACAGACTTCAGAGATTATTTAAGAGCTAAATAAGGAGTTTACCTCTCCCCATGGAATGTATGACCTGTCTAGGCTCAGACGCTAGGTACCTTCATCAGAAACCTAAAGATGATATGAATATTCTGAAAATACCTCTATGTTCCATTTTCCTCCTGAACTCTTTTTTATCAACTGACAACATGAATCAGAGAAAGAGTTAGTTTGTTGCAGGTTTCTCCTAAAATGTTAAGACTGTACAGCTGTTGAGCATCAGGTCATGCTGCCCAGTACCAAAGCTGTGTTTTGGGAGGAATTACATAAATGTCTGACTTCACATTTCCTGGCCAAATTGCCGTAGTTTCAGACTGACCTAAAATTAAATAGGTTTTTTAAAATATTTCAGCCTGAAACAAAGTATTTTTTCCATTGTTGTTTTAAATTTAAGTTCTGCTACAATTTTCCACAAGATGCCACTGTGAATCACAATGTTAAAAAGTTTAAATTAAAAATGAAACATTTTAACTTAAAATAATTCTCTTCCTATTCCTTTTTAATCTGAAAGTATAAGAGACCAAATCCAGTTATGACTGTCAAATACTTCAAGTTTCCTTGAAAATTCATTTTTCCATAAATAAATAGGTTGTTTAACTGAAAAACATCCTATTCCAGTTTCGGTATCAGTGAAAATGGATTGAAAGCAGCCCTGAGGAGAAAGACTTGGGGGTGTTGGTTAAAGAAAACCTCAACATGACCCAGTAGTGTGCACAAGCAGTCCAGAAAGACAACCGTATGCTGTGCTGCATCAAAAGGAGCATGACCAAGATGTTGAGGGAGGTGATTGCCCTCTACTCTGACCTCATGAGACCCCACCAGGAGTACTGTATTCATCTCTGGGGCACCAAACATGAACCTGTTAGAGTAAGTCTAGAGGAGGCCACAAAGATGATCAAAGGGTTGGAGCACTTCTCTTAGGAAGACCAGCGTAGAGAGTTGGGGTTGTTGAGCCTAAAGAAGAGAAGGCTCCAGGGAGACTTTAGAGGAGCTTCCAGTGCCTAAAGCGGGGCTACAGTAGATCTGGAGAGGGACTTACTTTTTACGCAGGCATGTAGCAACAAGAAATAGAAGAACAGCTTTAAACTGAAGACAGTATATTTAGATCACATTCTGGGAAGAAATTCTTTACTATGAGTTTGGTGAGACACTGGCAGAGTCACTGCTCAGAGAAGTTATGGATGCCCCGTCCCCAGCAGTGTTCAAGGCCAGGCTGAATGGGGCTTTGAGCAACCTGAACTAGAGGAAGGTATCCCTGCCAATGGCAGGGGGGTTGGAACTAAGGAACTAGATGATCTTTCAGGTACCTTCTAACCCAAACTTTTTTATAACTGTATCAAAAGCACACACATATCTGTCCCAAAACACTGTCCTTAAGCTGTGGACAAACATTGCAGATTTCCTACCAACTCCTAGCCCTCTAAGGACTGTGCTGAAGTACAAAGCTTCTCTAGGACTCAGACGGATGTCCTTCAGAAGAAGGACTGGTTTAATACAGAGGATGCCAAATATCCTATTCCATGACCACTTCATAACTTTTTTTGTATTCTTGACTGATCTAAGTGCAGAACAGAAAATCACATGTAAGCTGAAGAATAAAAATACCTATTTTACTGGTACTGCCTGTGACTCAGCTACAGGAAAGATGCAAGAATTTCCCTTTTCACACACACTTTGCAAGCTAGGATGCCCCAGATTCTCCTGTTTCCTTGTTTCCTCTTCTATCTTCCTACCCTCAAGGGCCTAATACCCATCCACTCTTTCCTGGCAAATAACAAGAATCATTCTCTCCATGGATACAAAGCTCTCCTTCTGGGTAATAAACAATATTGTCAACTTAATGAAATGTCAAGGATGGATTAAAACTGACTGTGGAAGGAAATGAAAGTGCACACACTGTTTAAAAGTTTTGAAAAACATACCTCTACAGGAAAAGAGTCACATTTCTTTGGATGAAGTTTATTCCTTCCAATATTGCACAGCAGTTATCATCTCACAATAATGCAGTTAAGATTCTCACTCCCCAGTCTTCTGTCATCATCTCCTATAGAGTTATTAAGCCCAAGAAAATGCCCTTTCATGTCAAGAATAACTTTTGTGCAAAACATTTCCTAAGTAGTTTGTGGATGGATGAACTTACTATTCTTAGGAAAATGTCACTGAAATCTCAAATATGCAGTACCCGCTTTTGTTTTTAATGTTTCATTGTTACTATATATTTATGGATTTCCTCTGTAATCTTTACCAGTATTCATGACTCTTCCCTCTCCAATCCTCCCACAGGCCTCCCAGATTTTTCCTCTGGTGTTTATGCCACTTCCCTATCATGATTTGCAGAACACATTCCAACCCTGCCATGTTTCTAAGATTTGAACCAAAGGGAAACAAAATTCAATTTTAACTATACAACTGAATTTAGCTCTTCTGATAGTATTTAGTTTAAGTCAAAATAAGACTCTTTAGCCTTTTTGCTAAAGACGGCCAGCTGCAAATGACATCAAGTACTAACATTCACCAGCTGCCTTAAGAAAAAAGCATATGGAATTATTAATAAAATTGTCAGAGAGAGGGGAGAGGAGGTATAGATGATCATTGCTAGATAACTCTCAGTTTGCTAAAAATCACAGGAGAGGATGGGGAAAGTTCTGAGTGGCTGCTCCGAAGTGAGATAGTGACCTACAGGAGCAGCTTAAAAATCAGGCAAATTTTACTAAGTGACACTCTTCTAGTTCCTCTTACTTGTCCTTCGAGCAGCTGAATGCTAATCACATTTACAAGTTTTCAGAGAGAGAAATCAGACTCTCAGCAGATCACATGACTCCAGGAAGTTGAAATTCAAGAAAAAATGAGGGTACTGACTCACTGAAAGTGCAGCCTCACACAGCTCTGAAAGAGCTGCACTATAATAGCAATGAAGCAAAGAGAATTGTTATACTCTCCATATTTTCTAAACTGAAAGTAGTGGAGGAAACCCCAGAGTTTAAATTCTCCCCTTTAAAATGCCCAGACTATACTGATTTATTCTTTAAGGTTTTCTCTTTTTCTCTGTCTTCTATTTCCTCGCTTTTGACGCACCCTTTCTTAAGTTTCTACATCTTTCTCAGTGGTCTCTCTCCAAATTCTAAGGTGATACTTTTCCTGCACCTATCCTCTTTGCTCCTGCTGCCATCGCCAGACCTTTCCAGCTACATGGCTACACGCATACCCTCACTCCCCCTATAATAAACCTTAATTACTTACTGTGTTTACTTGGACAGAGAAATAAAGGATCCTCATCGTTAGGTAGATTTTTTTCAAACATCAGCTTCATTTTTGCCATGCTAAGGACAGTTTTGCCTTCACTTGGCAGGCCTGTGATGGCACAAGGAATTAAGACAAAATCTGGTTTTAAGGCTACATATTGAATACTTACCTAGGAGCTGGAGAACAGTTATTTAATAGGTTGCATTAAAATAGAAACAACAGTAAGATTTTGTAAACATGTCAGATACCTCTTCCTGCCAAGTCAAATGTTTTTAAAATCTTGATCATAATGATTTTTTTAAAAAGGCATCCATTCAAAAGTTATTTTCCCTTTCTTTGATCTTTGCCTCTGTGTTTCCTATTCAGCATTTTTAAAGGCCATTTTTCTAGTACCGCATTCACCTCAAGTGACATTAAGCTGATGTAATAGAACCATTTTAATCAGTAACAATCAATTTTATTACTATGAAAACCTTAGGGACAGAACATTAAATACATACTATGTAATTAGTTTTGATAAAACAAGCCTTCATCTTAGCAAATCAAGTATAATGAAAAGGAAATTTAACAGCTATAAAAATCTATGGCATAAAGTAGGTGTGAATATGCATGCTGTACATGCAACAGTATACAATCATGCTTTATTTCATCTACACACATAATCCATGTGAGAGAAAAGATGAGTTCTGAAAAGCCTTTGGAAATGCAGGAATGCCCCAAATGTTTTTTTATGGAGGAAAGTCTACTTTATGTGGTTATTTTATAAGCTACATTAGTAGCTAAATCTTAGAAGAGGATTCAGCTTGCAAGGAGACTGCAAAATCACGTAAGGAAATGCATTTATTGATGCAATGAAACCAAGATGAAAAGCAGTATTGAAGAAAACAAAGTAAATATCCACTACCTATCTAGTGATAAAAATAGAGTTTATATCTCTCTATTTATTCACGGTGTCAGTATTATATTTATTCACAATCTGACATGATTCTGCATTCTCTATGTTACTGAAGCTGGAAGTGTTTGCAAACAACCATTAGTACTGTGTCAGAAGAGCGGCTGGGCATGTAACAATATTTCTCCAACTGAGAATTCCAACTGAGGCCACTTGCAGCATGCAGGCACTTTATTCTGTTTCTCGAAAGGACCATGTCATTGCACAGATCATGGTATTACTTGAGCAGGAAAACTTAACAGGACTGAGGGGATTCGGTGATGATTTTTTATTTGTTTTTAATTGCCAAGGGTTGTTTTGTTTGAAATAATTTGGAAAATACAAATAATGTTTCCACATTTAGTAATCATCCACTGGGGGCATATTTAAGTTGCAATTCATCAGCATGGAGTTTTACCACACAGGGTGTAACAAGCTATAAAAACAGTCTGTGAGACACCATCTTCTCAGCCAGCAATCAACAGCCTCCTGCTCCAGCCTTCTATCATTGATTTCTTGGCCAAGTGACCTTCTGGTCCTGGGGTAATTCTCAGTTCAATTTTCAGAAAGCCATTAAGACTACTTTGTCCTATTCCACTACAGGGGAACTGAAGAGCTGCACCAAACCCAGAACAATTGACAATATTTTTATCTCAACAGAAAATTGGCTTTTCTATTAAGCTTAAAATCTCTTCAAGAAAAGTAGATTATTTCAGAAAGTCTCCTGATTTTAAAACAGTTTCCCCAAAGCAGATTTTAATTCAACATTTTTGTGGGGTTCTTAGAAACAAAAATTCAAAAACAAAAGTCCTCGCTACCTCCCAGGAAAAAATCTTTAAAATTAAAATATCTATTAAATTTCAAAGTATTTATTACTTTCCTCAAATTTTGCAACAAGAAAACAAAGCATTTCCCAGCTTGCTCTACTGAAGCATTTTCAGGCCATCACAAGGCCTTGGTTGGTCTCACTCTTCACCACTTAAATCAGAAGCCACATCATAGCCAAGAGGTTGTAATTACATCTGATGGAGCCCTTTACATTTTATCAAATATATCTTTGCATTAATGACCCATTGCAGAAACCAAGGAACCTGATGCTATGAAAACCCTGTGGCCTCGGAATAGAGGAAATCCACCCAAGTTTGAGGGGCTCTAGCCAGTGTGAACTTCAGATTTAGGAATGACTCATGAGATCAGTTGTGTCAGGGTCAAAGAGACGGGGTTTCTGGAAGCCCCAGCTCTGGGGCATGGCATCAAGCACATCACTCAAGGACAAAACAGCCTTGATCTCCAAGACATGGCGGTGGGATGGGACTTGGGGCCTTTAGTGTCAGAGGTTTCAAATGGTCCCACCGGCTGCTGGCCCAGCCCTGGGCTATATCCCTCCTGTAGACTGCCCCAAAGCTGACGGTCCTGGGACACCAGAGCCCACAGCTGCAGGTCAGATCAACAGCCCAAGTGCACTAAGGGAGAGCTGTAACTGTGAAAGCCAGAGCAGTGCTGGCTCCTGCCCAGCCACAAATCTGAGACACAAGCAGCTGCTACCAGCAGCAGAAATGACAAGAACATCAATTTCTCCGAGAAGCTGCAGCATCTGGGGAGCATATTTCATTGCGGAAACACTGTGTATTGATGTGTCTGAAACAGACTTCTCTTAGGTTTTCTGGTTCACATGAAGAGGAAGGCTTGTTTCAGACTGAGAGAACTGAAAAAACAAAAACAAAAAAAAAAAAAAAAAAAAAACCCTCCAAAAAAAGAACCTACGAAAAAAAACCCAACAACAGCTTTCTGCCACCTGGAAGCCCTGGGGGTTTAGCCGTCTCTATCTGCAATAACCTATGTCTGAAGCTGGAAAGAACTGTGCCTAGAATCCACGGGATCAGCCTGACCAATCCCTTCACTGTACTATATTATCCTTTTATCTGGGGTTGCTCAGAGCTAGGTCAGCTCCATCAAGTGAGATGTATAGGCACATACTCAGCCTTACATTTCTCTAAACTAATGGTGATTCATGCACAAGGGCAGAATTTTCCCAAGTCATTGCAAGTCTTACAGGCCAAAGATACGTGTTTGAAAGAAACATTTACCACTCAGAACTGAATCCTCAGTTCAAGGTGACCTTGCAGTTTTTATTAATGTTTTGATCACCTCCATATCTATGAAATAACATGATTCGATTACCATGTGTTACATCCTCACATTTACTCATACCTCAGAGGGCCTAATTTGTGCCTCTGATGTGTTTCTGAAGTAATTTCTATGGGAAGATATTTTTTAAATTCTTTTAAATGTATAAATTGTATTATTAATTCAGCATTCAACTTCTGCTCCATTGTTCTTTGGGTTTGGTTTTATTTTTTTTCCTTACTGTTAGAATACATGAGAGGAAATTTAAGCTGATGAGCCATTAGGAATGCATCACCTTTATATATCACTGGAAGAAATATTTTGTTCCCAGTCTGGACTATGTAAGGATAGGCTCTCTAATTCCTTCGGTTTGATACTTCAGGATGAAAATCCTGGTTCTGCCAAACTCAGTAGCAAAATTCTTACAGATTTAAATCCTAAAGACTGACAAAAAGACATCTCTTCTCGGCACATTGGTTCCTCCTGTTATCTGTGCAACACATGGACTTTGTTGATATCTTAATATGAATAAAATATTTATTGACATGTTTTATGTGTGTCTGCATATGCACTGCAGCTGGATGAACAAGTCATCATTCCAAGATCTTAACCCTTTTCACAAATTACCAGCCTAGGCAGTGATTTTCATCACTTTCATTCTACTTTTCTTAAATATGCAACGGATCAGCTTAGGAATGCAAGCTGTATTTTGTAACTTCCTCACAGATAGCCTACTCATGTCTGCCTTGATCCAAGGTAGAGCTTAAACCTGTACCCAGAAGGGGCTATGCAAGGTTTAGAACATTTCCTTGCATAGTGACCTGTGCATGCTGCCTAGACACAACAGCTCACTCATCCCAGCTTCACAGTTCCCTTATGGATGGAAAGAAGGAGGATGGGAAGACTGTAGAGCAAAGAGAGGCAACCTGTCTGTCAGTGGCCTGATACATAGGGAAGATATATATGGCAGATATATAGGAAAGAATTAAAAACCAGGGCATTGTACCACTTCAAGAACACTCTTCCAATCACCAGCTGCTTGAGTTTCAGAATTTCACAAGCAGAGGCAAGTCACTGGTGCTTGATAACTCTGTGTATATTTCTTTTCCATGACTGTCCAGTCTCTCCATAAACACATACGAACTTCCAGTAACTAGATCACCCTGTAACAAGTTCTTCAGCTTCATGTTACATGAAAAGACACTGACTTTCATTATACCCACCACTCAAAGGGGAAGAGAACAGATAAAACCTAAAAAAGTTTTAGGAAATATTTCAGTCTCTTGAATGGAAAGGGGTATTTTTTTCCTGCCAAAGCAGTTAAAATAATACACTGTCAAAGGTGAGAAACAGTGCATGTTCCCAACTTTGTCACTACCCATGAGTAGATCTGTGCTTATGAACTCTCTACATTACAAGTAAATTTCAGAAAGACCATAGTATCATTTGTTTTACAAACACTGTCATGGATAATTATTTACTATATATTTGCCACCATATCTGTTTTCTGCAGAAATTATGGAGAGATAAAATCTCATTTTCTCATCTATTCACATATAAACCAATAAGCCAGGAAGCAATTACATACACTAGAAAATCAATCACTGAAACTTCAGTTAGTTTATCTTATTTGGAAGGACATATACAAATATATTTGTGGTGTATTTGCCTAATTCTAATATACATTCACATGCTTGTATACATTTTCATGTCAAGATAGAGTAATTAGATCTATGAAATATAAACAGCTAGTGTTCTATGCTGTTCACCCTCCCTTCCTCCCCAGCACTCCTACATTAGTAACTAGAATTAAACACTCAGCAACATGAGGAAATGGGGGTAGGGAGGGATTTAAAAATGATCTGCTGATTTCTGTATGTAAGAGCTGGTATCTATCAAACCCTCTGAGGTAAAACTTACTAAGTGGCTCACTGTACCAAGGTGACCTGACAATCTACTCTTTAATCACCAGTACGTGATGTAACATGTGATAGCACAGGTGTGGTGGCACAGTAATACACAGCTGGCTCCAGCCAGCATCACCCTAAAATAGCAGTTTTCACAATACATGTTACCTCCCTCTGGAAACAGGAGTCAAAGGACTGATGTTTACTGCTTCATCCTGGGTAAAAGAGCGAGTTGCAAAGGGAAAAGCTAATACGTACACAGCAACCTAATTACGTGGGCTTTGGCTGAGACTAAGAAATATGATGAGTCAAACACTTTTTATAACTTCAATGTTTGGGCTTTCAAATTCTAGAATCATAGAATAGTTAGGGTTTGTTTTTTAAAGGTCTTCAAATTAAGTTAGGATTAATTCCCTTCTCCTGAGCAGAATCCAGTGTCATTCATTTTCCCATAAAACAAGGACACACTGCAGGATTGAAGGGAACTGCTGTAAGCATGTCCAAACCCCACGTGCATGTGTGTATGAGAGAGAGTGCCTGTGTGTATATTTGTAGATAAAGGAATTATTATTGGAAAACAATTCTTGGTTTTTAAATGAAATCTGGCTTGTGACTCCCTCTACCAGGAATTAATATGCAAATGCTAACACAGATATTACCTAAGGTGCAAGCCAGATCAAAACAGTGCTTGCAAAGCTCAACTCCAAATCTTGGCAAAGGTGTTGACAGCAGAGAGGGATTAAAAATATGTAGGGCATAACAGCATGAAACTCCACTCCTTACAGGTAACGCACCAACCCACACAGAAGATTGCTGAAATGGTGAAACCAGCGAGACTGGCAGGCCTGATAGAGAAATAGAGTCCACCACACTGGAGCTTCGAACAGGGTCAGATAGCACAATGATCTGCATGGCGGAGCAGGGAAAGTAAGAGGATAGCAGAAGATCAGATGCCAGGGACTTTATGCCTGGCCTGCTGCCAGCAGATGGTTTACAGGCAGAAAAGGACACAGTGAAGGAGAAGAGGGAAGGCACTGTCTAACCGAGAAATTTGTTACCTGGGCTCTTTCAGTTACCTGGAGGTTGTCATTCAAGCCACTTCAGTACCCGCAGAATGCAAAAAAAACCCCATGCACTACCAGTGTTTTAGTTTTCTGGTCTGTTTAGTTTTCTTTGCTTGATATTAGTAAACACTGCTGGTCTGCATCACCAGTGCTTTAACATCTGATAACTATAAACAAGCTGTATCAAAGAAGCAATACACCATCCACTTTCTTTAGATCGTTTGCATTCCAAACGATGAGATGCTCCCCTCAGTAAAAGTACCCTTTACAGGTTTTCTTCTGGTACAGCCTCAGAGGTATGAGAACAAGGCAGGCTGGCAGGAAGAGATGTCTTCAAAAAAATAAAATCAAATAAATAATTGTTACACACAGAGAGATGCAGCTGGAGAAGGCCCTGCAGCTCTTCTTCAGGTCTGAGACACAAGCAATAACTTCAGGCTAAAGAGATTCTGAGAACAAATGTCCTGATATTTGTTTAATTGTAGGAATTGCCTTGTCACCCACTCTCTGATA
Source organism: Micropsitta finschii (assembly GCA_034783455.1). Taxonomy (NCBI): domain Eukaryota; kingdom Metazoa; phylum Chordata; class Aves; order Psittaciformes; family Psittacidae; genus Micropsitta; species Micropsitta finschii. The sequence continues at coordinate 17,042 of JAVHNF010027295.1, read as the reverse complement.
AATGCGTGCCAGTACTCAAAGCTGCCTGAATGACAAGCTAGATTAAAAGGCCTGAGGTGAGGGAAATTTAGAAAACACAAAAGAAAACGTCATATTAGGCAATTCACCTTTCATGTTGGAGGTCTGTTACACCAAAGTTCTCCCTGCAGCTCTTATACAGATAGTTTGAATCAGGCCCATTGCCTTTTAAACATGGTGTCAGGAAACAAATGTACATTGCACATTTTACATTTGCTTTCTCATTGTTCATATAATAATGAGCAGACCCTGTCACAGGATCCAAAAGATTACATTTCCCATCTGTTACAGACAACACAGAGCAACGGTTTTACATTACCATGTAGGGTTCAGGACCTGTGTTCAGAAAAGTCTATTAGGAATGCACATTGACAGGCAATTCCAATTAAGCAGCAGACAAAAGCAGAAAGAAGGCTGGAAAAGAAACTGCATTAAAAAGTTTGGCTCTGCATCTTAATTTCTGGAAAACTGGAATGCTTTGGGCTGGTTCTTCTCCAGGTGAAAATGCAGAGCTCTTTGCATAAGGACAGCATCAAGGATGAGATTGAACATGTGGTCTTCACTGTCTTTTGTCCAGCACAAATGAAAATCAGCCTCTTGTGTGATTTTGCATGGAAAAATCAATGAAATTTATTGACAAGCTAAATTCACCTAAATAGGAAGGTCAAGGACTGCTCAGAGAAGGCTGAGTTTAGATCACACCTGGTAAACAGGAAGGGCAGGGACCAGAGCATGCCAAAATGGGTATGCTGGAAATCAGTGAGCAAAATAACAACAGGATGGGTCTGTCACCACTGTAGACAACCTTACCTGACACTGGTCCCAGGAGGACAGGTGACCTGCAAAGCATGAACTCTACCACACAGCTATGATATTCATCTCCTCCTTTAGTGTCTGGTCTACCATGACACAGTTGACCCCTTTGTTCTGATCTTGAAAGGAAACTGGCTCAGAAAGGGCCTCTGACATTAGCTCTCAACTTCAGTTTTAATCACAAGCACTGGCTAAAGATCAAAATTCCCCTTCCAATTCCCTTTTTCGTGTATCTTCTCCTTTTCACTTTTAATGTATTTTCTACTATTTCTTTTATGTTCTCTTTAGTAAATAAAATAGAAAGCATCTATTTTAGATGGCCAGTACTAGTCACTCTCCAAAGCTACTGTGAGTTTGTGGGATGCATAAAGATAACATCTCCAAAGTTTAGTAATGGTAAAATTGGCAATTGCCCTAGTGCTGGCTGAAGCACCAGCCTGAGAAAAGGCTTCATAAGGTCCTGACCTCAAGACCTCTGGTGTGATGCCCAGCCTGGATCTGATTTGTGTATGCCCAGAAGCAAAATGGACAGTGAACAGGTACAGACTTTACTACAAATGTCAGGCAGGCCTACAAGTGAGGGGCAGTAGCAGTCGGTAAAAAGAATGAAAGTAGCAGTCTCCTCACAGGTTGCTTTTTTCCATCTCTCCTTTTGGCACAGTAGTCTGGAAGGAAGCAGAGTATAAGCAGTCCTAGACCATCTCAGCTAACCTCCTCCTCCAAAACACCACAGTTACCTTCTTTATTGCCTTCAAAAAGGCCAGCAAACAAGAAGGTGGGTCTTCTTCTGTAACTCTCTACAATTCCAAGGAATGTGAACCACAGGTACTGTTAGAATATAATTCTTTGGTATCCTCTGTATCTTACATTGCAAATATATTTCATTTTGTCTTCTTCTATGCTTTTAAGAAAGAGGCTGAAGGTGACTGTTTGAGCCAAACCTAGCAAAGTGAAGTCTTTGCACTCAAAGCCTGTAGCTGATGTTGGTGTTCGATATTGCACAAGTGGCAGAATTCACACTGACACCTCTGAGACTCTGGGTGCTTTCCATACTTTCAAACTAAGCTCACCACACTCAGGTGCACCCCTCAGTGAACCATGGCTAAGATTGAAACCACCCTTTTGCCTACTAGACAGCTGGTACTGCCAACACTTTGTGTCCAAGCACTATCAGCTACAGCTCTAGGAGTTTCTCTCTGAAAGAGCACTGCTTCTCAGAGCACACAAAAATGCCAGGGCAATGAAATCTTTGCCTCCAGGGCAATGCAGGACTAAGCAGCCCCAGATCCTGATCTCCCTCTTCACTCCTTTGCAAGCACAAGCCTTAAACCTCACATGATAAGGTCATGCAAGCACTGCATGGTCAGCTGTAGCTCAGAGCACACCAACAGAGCAGGGTGCAAGTAGGACATCCTGCAACATGGAAATGGTAAGAGAGCACCATAGCTTCACTTTATCAGTCTGGAGCACACATCAACCTCCCAGCCTATTTTACAGACTGAGGAGAGCACAGGGGGCTCAGATGTTTCCTTGCACCCCTTTGAACAGGGATAGTGACAGGAGCAATGCAGTAGTGTTGACATTTACCTGCCCTGCCATCATGTGATGCAGTCTAAGCACAGAAAACTGAAGAGGTCACAGCCTTCAGAGAATCCTTCCTAAAGCTTCACACAGAGAGCAACCAACAGTGCTTTTGAAGAAAGTTACGTGGTCAGAGAAGCTTCAGCAAAGAAATCAAGGGAAGCAGCTGCTATTCCATACATAAATGCTACAGATGAACAAGCTTCCTGCTTCAGCCCCCTTGTGCCAGTCAATGGAAGATTCTTGCAAGCGAGGCTTGCAGGTCCTGTGGGTATAAAACTTTAAACCGCTACTCAATCATGCACTCCATCTGCATGCAAACCTGTTTCAGACTTCAAAGGAACTGCTACACATGGCCTGACTACAAACCAAGCTTTGTACACAAAATCTGAGTTAAAAATTAACCAGCCTGAAAAGGAGAGAAAGAGGGTCACCTGGCCAACCTGTGAGCATAGAAGCAAAACTCTCACAAGTAAACTTATTACACATAATGTGGTCACACATGTTCACTAACTGGAGCTGCCTCCTGCCTTCCTAGCAAAGGAGAACAGATCTCTTTGAAATCAAATCACCTAAATGCCCTGTTTTTTATGCATTACCTTTTCCCCTTGCTGCCAGATTTGAAAGTCCAGTTTACCAGGATAATATCCCCTGTGTGCATGGAGGCTTTCAAAGTTGAAGCATCCATCTCTTAGCAACCAGAGAAGCTTGAAGGATCTTTCTTTTTCCTTTCCCCTTATACCCACTGAAACATGTCAATTACTTACATCTCACCAGATATAAGATCAGACATCTCCTCTGCTCCCTCCACCCCAACCACATAATGCAAAGACAACAACTCCATAGTTGTAGTAAGAGGTAACAAAACAATGCTACCTGGCAAAGGAGGAAGAGCCCAAGCAGGCTGCTGTATCCTTCTGTCAAGTGGGATTGACTCCAGAGCAAGAGATTCATACAGATGCTTGGTCTTGTAAAAGTGATAATGCCAGGAAGGAAGGGAGAACCAACGTGCTGAGATCTGAGGCTCTTACTCCTCCTAACTGTGGTGGGTGTGGTCAGGGAAGTTGGACGCAGAGGTCCTGGTTTATGGTAGACATCCCTCAGGAGGCATAACACAAAGCTGGGAGCAAGAGCGCGCCAGTGAGGAACTGGGGAACAACGTGTAAGATCATGGGAGCAGAGACATTACAAGTACAAGCACAGAGCAGAGACATTACAAGTACAGCAAGCATTAGAGATCTGTGACCAATGGCTGCTCCCTAAGGCAGGAACAACCTAGGAGGCAAGAGTGACCCTAGCCCAGGAAAGGACTTCACCAACAGGCACAGTACCATAGAATCTGAACTTGGTGGGCAGAAATGGGTGCTTGTAGAAGTGTCCATTCACCAATAGTCCAAGAGCAGGCAGGTGGTGCATCAGATCCTAGGGGCCAACCAGGAGATCTCATCAGGAGCAAATGGGGATAGAAGCATAGGCAGGGCTGGAAACAAAGCTACAAAATGGGTTCAAAGTCCATCTAGAAGTTGAACCCAGGACAGAAGTCAAGGCCAAATATGGGCCTAGAGACAATCTACAGTGTACAGTCAGGATGTCAAACCATGAAACCACATACCTACAACACAGCACCAAAGACCACCTAAGAGGCAGCTTCACCTACAGCATAGCTGATGCTAAAACCTGAGTTTAAATGGAGTCCCTGGGAGGGGTGTGGATCCCAAGTGATGCTGGTCAGATCCATTAAGGCTTATTAATTCCTTCAGAGGAAGGGGTTTGGACAATGGGTTTGGAAGCAGTGGAATGGGAAACACTTGAAATTTCCTCCTCCACGCACACCTATGACTCCACTAGATAACACCCTGCAGCATTGTCTAGGCCATATTGTCCCTCTTCTACCCCATCGCCGGCACCTTGGGGTATCAGGAGGGCATGCACCTCACACAAACTGCCAACACTAGTGGGACAGAGCATCTTCTGCACAAAGAGTGGAATACCCAATGGATCCCCAAAAGTGACTCCAGTTTGGCCAAACGACAAGCATTCTTACCATTGCCTTCACGTTGCAACATGGAAAAGTGCTTCACTGCTGCTAATGGAGCTCCTCAGCCATCTCCCTATTCCTTTAAAGTTAAAAATCTGTGTGAACTCCTAGACCATAAGCTATATCTGACACAATAAAAGCAGTTAAATTTGTCAGCATAATTTCAAGAGCATTGCAGAGATCTTCGGTGTAAATAGCAAGAACCTCTAGTGTAAATAAGGGGAAGGTGGAATCTGAGGTGGCTGAGCCAAGCCTGCTATGAGGGAAGATTCAACACTCAATAACAGAAAATGGAGACATTTTCTCCTCCACCTCACCCTCAACTGTTCTTTTAAAAACCTCATAATGGAGGGATCAAGGGGGTCACATTTCTGGCTGGATTCCCAGCTGTGATTCAAGTGCAGCACTGTCCGCAACACAGATTTTTAACAGAACAAAATACTCTTGAAATAATTTGGACTGTAATTAGAAACCCTGCCTGCAATTTTAATTGAAAAAAAAAAGATCATTGCTAATAAACAGAATCTACTAAATCCTTACTGCTGTGCCAAGGTGTTTATTACGTTGTACTTACAAGCTTAATACTTAACCTTTGGAATGTTTAACAGGAAGGAAAATGCATGATAGAAAAATAAATCTATATCTACCTGTGACATTCTTTACACATACACAAGCACTGGTTCTTCCTTCAAAGTCACCTCGGCTTTGAGGAGCAGGTAATGGAAGCAGATGTCTCAGAAAGCTCTTCTCACATCTCCAATCCTCCTGTTATGGCTGGGAAGTGGCATATGTGATGGTCACCCCACACTCAAAAAATTGGTCGCTCTCTTCTGGAGTAGTGCAATGAGCAAACAGTACCCCAGATGTCCCTGCAGCCCCTGCCCTCTGACTGAATGTGAGCTGAGGCTGAGGAATCTGAAGAAAAGTTCTTGAGCTTTATCTCTTGCTTTAAAGACTCATCTGAGCCCTGCAGCTGCACACCTGGGAAAGACAAGTTCATGGACCTAAAAAAAGGCATGATGAAAACTTGCCCATGCCTTAAGAACTGCTGAGAACTATAATAGTTTACATTTTAGACTTAAAAACAGAGCAGAACATGAGATGCAGTGAGAGCACACAATGTAGGTCTAGCCTACTGCAATCTGTGCAAAAATAAGACACAAATCTATCCTTTCAGTCACTGTGTGTGTCCCATCTGAAATACAAAGGCAAAATACCAGTCACCACCTAACCTTTTCAAAAATACTTTCGTTCCTCTTTAAAATTATGCTACTGCAGTTTGTTATTGTTTATACCAGCTGCTGGCAAGTTATTGGTTTTGGACTTGTAATTATTTGCAAACTCAGAGAATATCAGTAGTGAAAAGGATGGTATTGTTTTGAGGTTATTTTTATTATTTCCTCAAAGAAACATAGCCCACCAAGGCTATTTAGTTTGCATAAACCTTGTAATCTTCTCTAACAAATACTTACAGAAATATTTCCCAGTGTCTGCTGAACATGGTGATAGCAAATACATGTAGGCACAGCATGTAATTTAGAGAATATTTTTGGTTTATTTATAACATGGAAGTGAACAGGATGGTCTGTTTGCAGTTGCCATGGAAATTGCTGGCATTAGCTCACTTCTTACCATAGAGGAAGCAAAGAGCTTTTCACTTTATGCTATTTAACCTCTTTTAATATTAAAATCCTATATACTGCAATAGTACAAATCTCTCCTCTTTGGAAGGTCAAGGACATTCCAGAACTATCATTGCTAAAAAGAAATCATCTATTTTGAGTACTGTGCATATGCTTTGCGAATATGATATTTCTTTAAACAGATTGAGCTCATCTCGTGCTTTGAAGTATTTCTTTTTTTGCCTTTTTAATACTTAGGAGAAGTCTTCATATTGTGAAAGCAACAAAAACTGCAAAACATGGCCTAAGTAAGCTAACGCAAAGCACCTCCACATAATTTTTTCTAACTTCTCCCTACCACATTGTTGCTCTCTGATGTAATCCCAAGGGATGGAGAGTCTCACCAATGACAAACATCCGTATTACACTGACCACCTTCTCCATTCTTAAAGTTCAAACAACAAAAGTAACACAAAATCCCTCCTCCCTGGCAGAATTACGACCTTGATGAGGGAGAAGAGACTTCATGAAGTCCTGTGGTATTTCACTTTTACCTTTGCAACCAATGGCAGGTGAAAAGTTCCCAGTTAATATAAAGCTACATAACAACATAAACCCCCTCTTGGATATGACAGCAAAATTTCATTTCAGTGAAAAGTCATTCTACCTGCATCTGTACAATCATGAAGTCACAATACTGAATCTAACACAGCCTCTAGCTCAGTGCTGTCAAGGCTGAATGTCCTCTGGAGCCAGTGAGGCACAATAGAGAAGCATCCACCTTGTCTCAATCACTCGTATTTTAGAGTTGTCAAAGATTAAAAAGCCTGAAGAATCCACTTTTGCCTTTAAGTCTGAAAAGTTTCTGGTGATGGAAAATCCACCAATCCCTTGGTAGAGTGGAAGAGGGGCTAATCCCTCTGTTTTGGAGAGAAACACTCATTTAGCATATCTGGAGCAGGAAGGAAACAAGCCAGTCTAGGGAAGGTAAGGGAGGATAATTTTTTTTTTTTTGGAAAGCATGCAGTTCCTTCTGTACTACAACATGCCCCAAATATCAAGGATGTAAAAATTTATACTTCTAAAGAAAACAAGAATCAAGCAAGAGCATCAACAGTTTCCTTACCAAAACAGCCTCCTTTTCCCAACAAATCACAGATGCTGAATACATTTTCAAATACAGAAAAAAGGGAACATCTAAAATGCTAAGAAGTAAAGAAGTCCCTCACTCACCTTGGTTTTTATTAGATTGTGCACAACATCACATTTCAATCATCCCCTGCACCTCTTTCTCCTGTAAAGGCCCCCTGCTACTCATTTTTCTATTGGCACTGTAGTTTTCTGCAGCCTCGCAGTGTTTGTAGTAACACTCCGTAGTATATGGCATATGATGATTCCTGATCTACACAAGTCTGCTCAAGCAGGCTGTGTGCAAGCTTAGCTCTGTAGCTGAATTTAGCCACAGAGCACCTCCTGCTTCCATCCCTGATGGCAGCAGTCTCCTGCATCCAATTTTGTGAAACAGAGGAGTTATCAGTCAGCAGGGCAGGGCAGTCAGCACCTTACAGACATAGCTGATACCAGTTCGGGATTTTACTGTTAGGTGAAGAAATTAAAAAGATATAGGAAAAAATAGGCTGGATTCATGCCATACCATTTAGAGGTGAGCTGCAAATAATCTGTCAATAACGCAGTTAGTATTAGGTTAGGTGTAGGTACATATATTGAAACTCTGCATGTAATTAGGCATATGTGGATTTTGAAGTGCAAGTCTGATTTGCCTTTA
>JAVHNF010027282.1:4081-16926 GCA_034783455.1 Micropsitta finschii | reverse complement strand
ACATAAAAAAAAAAAAAAAAAAACAAAAACAAACAAACAAAACCAAACAAAAAAACCAATAACAAAGACAAAGAGCACCAGAAAAAAAAAAATCCAAACCAAAATTCCAAACAAGTCCAGAACAAATTTTAAAAAAGGACAAATTCAAAAAGAAAATGGAGTAATAACATTCCTCTTTACCTTTTCCATCTTCGATGGGTCACTGCTAATTTTTTATCTATGTCTCAAATCCTGTTTACAAACCATTTTTTAAATGTAACTTCAGAATTGTATGCCTGGCAACACTTTAAATCACAAATACAGTATAAATAACTGTATACACACACACACCATGAGAAGCCACATACTTATGGTTTCAATCCTGCGTCTTCTTCAATAAGCATAAAATTTTGTAGTATAGAAGACCATAAAGCATGCAGAACAAGGACAGTGCTGCATATTCTCCCTAAAGTGCAGATGGTACCAAAGCAGATTTTAAGATAAAAATGAAAATTAAACCTCATTCACTCCTCCTTGTTCCTCTTCTGGGAACACACACCCCCCTACACACATCACCAAAGAAAAAGAAATATCAAACATATTCGCAGCATGCAAGTTATTTGCAATATCTCACACGTAGTGATCAAATGTTAACTAAGATATGTTCAGAAAGAACCAGTTTAAAGGCTTTATTTCTTTTCTCAACTGGACATAAGTTAACAGCACCAGTTAAAACTAATACCTCTCCACTGTGCTATGAGTTTTTTTTAAAACAGGACATCAGAATTAATTCTTCACATTATATGAGTAGCAAAACATCAGAAGTTTTACAGATAAACACTAGTGCAAATATATTCAGATATAACCTTTCCTTAAAAATTCTACCAGAAATTAGTGTTTACAGAAGTAGGGTACAATACTTTGCAGTCCAAGGTTACATCTCAAAAGCAGGCATGCCTTGGACATTTCCCCTTTCCAATTAAACCTTAACTTACCTTGCATAGACAAAATCAGCTAGTGAAACTAAGCTGTTAGAAATCTAAGTTCTTTTGTCCACTACCTCACATTTATGGGCCATTTTTTTTTTTTTTTTTTTTTTTTTTTTTTTTCCATTCTGCTGCCATCTGCTGGCAGCGAATTTATTCTACATTTGACAATCTGTTGCATCATTTACCCCTGTTACAATATGAACCTTATTTTCCATGTTTTTTGGCCAACCAACCAGGTAGTGTTACACTTCCCAGTCAAATTTTTCAGCATCAACTCCCTGTACATAGTGATCAACCTGACTTTTGTCGGCCCAGAAAAATTTTGCCTCTAAAATTCTGTCCATAGCAATACAGCATTGAATATCTGTATCCTTTTAAAAAATACAATTTCTTCCAGATCATTGAAACTATAAAAACATTTCAAGCACTAGTAAAACTTTCTGAATCTCTTATTCGTTCTTGTCAAAGTACAATACTGTATCTTGAAGTTAATGTGCAACCACTTCCTCTTGAGGTTTTTGTGCATTTTCTGATAAAATTCACAAGAGCAGTAAAAGGTTATCCCATGACCTAAGAGCATAACAAATAAAAGGCAACATAACGTCATTTTTTTAAAAAAAAAAGTAAGCTAAGTTCACAAAGTGCAGTATTTTTATGCTTACTAGTTTTTCATTAACATTCTACTTTAAGAAAGCAATATGAGTGCCTCATTACAATCCACTGAACTATAAAATACCATGCTTATATAACAGGTAAGGCATAAAGCAATGCAAAAAAAGGAAAATTGTTGTATGTAGGCAAATGCTTTGAAACAGTAGTTGCATTATAAAACTAAGGGAAGCACTTTCTAAGAAGAAAAAATAACTGATCTTAAACCAAAAAGTTATGCTGGCTTGCCTCTGGCTTACAGCTGTATGTAGCTGACTAGTCTAAGGAATGACATGACTGGTTTTCCCCAAGTTCTGGGCATAACCACAAAACAAAACAAATTAGAAAGAATATCTTCAAGTTTTATGCAGACAGACTTTGTTTTCTCCCCTTGCCTGCAGATGTACATATTAAATTTTTCTAGGAAAGCAAGATATTCATAGAATCACAGAATGGCTTGGGTTGGAAAAGGACCTTAAAATCATCTAGTTCCAACCCCCCTGCCACAGGCAGAGACACCTCACCGTAGACCACATCATCCAAGGCTCTGTCCAACCTGGCCTTGAACACTGCCATGGATGGAGCATTCACCACTTCTTTGGGCAACCTGTTCCGAAGCCTCATCATCCTCACCATAAAGAACTTCTTCCTTACTGCAGGTGGAGTCTTATGAGAGCAGAGTAGAGGGGCAGGATCACCTCCTTCAATCTGCTGGTCCCACTTCTTTTGATGCAGCCCAGGATATGGTTGGCTTTCTTGGCTGCAAGCGCACACAGAAGCCAGCTCATACTCATCTTCTCATCAACCAACACCCCCAAGTCTTTCTCTGCAGGGCTGCTTTGAATCTCTTCTCTGCTCAACCTGTAGCTGTGCTTGGAATTGCCCCAATCCAGGTGTAGAACCTTGCACTTCATTTTCCTGGACTTCATGAGGTTGGCATCAGCCCACCTCACAAGCGTGTCGAGGTCCCTCTGGATGACATCCCTTCCCTCCAGCGTTATCAACTGAACCACACAGCTTGGTGTCGTCGGCAAACTTGCTGAGAGCGCACTCAATCCCACTGTCCATGTCACTGACAAAGATGTTGAACAAGACTGGTCCCAACACCGATCCCTGAGGGACACCGTTTGTTACCCATCTCTGGTGGGACATTGAGCTGTTGGCCACAACACTTTGCGTGCTGCCATCCAGCCAATTCCTTATCCACTGAGTGGTCCACCCATCAAATTGGTGTCTCTCTAGTTTAGAGGCAAGGATGTCGTGTGGGACAGTGTCAAATGCTTTGCACAAGTCCAGGCTGATGACGTCAACTGCTTTGCACCTGTCCATCAGTTCTGTAGCCCCACCATAGGAGGCCACCAAGATGGTCAGGCAGGATTTGCCCTTAGTAAAGCCATGTTGGCTATCACAACCACTTTGTTGTTTTTCATGTGGCTTAGCGTGGTTTCCAGGAGAATCTGTCCCATGGTCCTGCCAGGCACAGAGGTGCGACTGACTAGTCTGGAGTTTCCTGGGTCTTCCATTTTTCTCCTTCTTGAAAATAGGGATCGTATTTCCCGTTTTCCATACCCTTTTCAATAACCACTAGCTAAAGTTCAATATATGCACATCTGTCACTGACAGAGTTCTTCCAGGAGCCTGCATGTGTTCATTTAGCTTTCATTTTGCTTTTTTATTGTTAGGTGTGTCCTGCAACAACAAGTTCTAAACTTTGTAGACATAAACTTGTTCTTTACAAACTGCAGCGCACACAAATGAACAGCCATGCTTTTTACTGGGAAAATAATCTCACAGTTTCAAGGCACCGGACTACTCCTTTTTTAGTCTAACTTGGCTAAGCATGTGAGAAATTGAGTTCTGTCATAATCCAAGGACCACAATGAGGCTTCAGGTAGTTAAGGTATAATTTTGTCTATCTAAAATCCACAAAACCTTTTCTTACTGATGTTTTACCCTCTCATGCAAAAGAACTGAAACAATGAAAACGTTGGTAGATCTTAGCACAAATGAAGCATCTGTACGACTCTATATCCAAAGCAAAGCACACATTCTGTGACTTTTTGAAATTTGTCCATTCCATCAGTTCTTCCCCTACTACATGCTGAACTAGACCAGTGCGACTGCCTGGAATTTTTTGTGCCACCTCAGCACTAGAAACACAAAGAAAAGGCAAAGGGCTTTTTTTGAATTGTGAGGCTAATAGAGACTTTGGTGATAAAGGCTACCTCCAAACCTTGACAGCATTGACTGACCTTCAAAAAACCAAATAAAATAGAAAGAAAAAAACACCAGAGCCTTATCAGTCCAATTTCATCAGCACCAATGAATACATTCTGCTCCCATCGTACAGTTTGTGGAAACTTTGTGTTCTCATCTGCATGCACAAAAAAATATGTATTCATGCATATGTGTTTATACATGTAGGATATCTTGGAACTCTGGAGTCATTAATAAAATTTGTCTTGTAAGAGAAAGTGAGAAGGACTAATTGTATGGACTGGTAGTTAGTGCTGGAAAAGCAAAACAAAAAGGCATTGAAATATAAACTAAAAACTGTGGTGATGTGAGGTATGCTAAAAGCAAGAGTTATAATTTTCAAGAGTACTTAACAGCAACAAGATCTCAACAATCTGCTTTTTTGAAAAGCTAATATAGAATGGCTATTTTTGACGGATAACAGCCAGGGTAGAGCCAACTAGGGATGCAGAATTCAGCTTAACAGCAGTTAATGAGGAGCCTACATCAGAACTCATAGCAAAGTACTGATTGCATCCTCAGGTGTGCTACAAGATTTTAGAGAAAAGAGTTTAAAGAAGGTATGTTAAATGTTTCATATTGTTCAGTGTGTGTGTACTTCTGCAAACTGTCATCCTGGTGCATCAGAAGTATTTCAGTACTTCAGCAAACACTTAACAGAACAAATACCTCTGAAGAAAGTCAGGTCTTGGTTAAGGTAAAGACTGCCGTCAAATATCCAGAGCTCTAGAATAAACACTTGAAAAAGGATATGATAATAAAAACAAAACAGGCTTGGGAAAAGTGCATTTACAGTCTCAGAGACTAGTTATTTAATACAGTATTATCTAAATTTACATTTGTAGTTCTCCTATTTTACTTTTTAGAAATATAACCTGTGGAACTAAAGAGAGCATCTTCCCCTTCCTCCTCTTCCTTCCCCCCCTTTAAACATAAATCAAGTCAAACAGTGTACATAAGAGAAGCTTATACAACATGTGGCCAGTTGAACACCAAAGCAAATCAGTAACTTATATGATTACCAAGAGGAAAACAATGTATTATCTCCATGGGAAACTAAACTCAAGAGTCTTTGACTTTGATATAGACAGGATTTCTTGTTAAATGCTTGCTAAGAATATATATATTAATCCAATATATATATTAAATCCAAAATCCAGCATATTTGTATTATATAACTTACCCAATGGCATTCTGAACCACCTTTCAAGAACAGCAATTCTTGCTTTCAAGACAAACATTGCAAAATATATAAAAGTGGAAATATATAACCTAGACATGCAAGTATGAACAAACACGAAGATATTAACACAGATACAGCCCCTTTTCCATACTTTAGGTAGTAAGACTATTATGAGCTAGTCCATGATAAAGTTTTCTTGGAATCAACATACGATTGACACATACACATACCACTATACTTCAGAATTCCCTCATGTCCAGTACCGAGACAAGTAGCTTTTTAAACTGAAGCAGGGTTTATACAGACCAGATGCAACCATAAAAATACAAACCACTTGAACCTTAATAAAATACACAGTAATGAAAATGTCGTAAAACAGATACTAAAACCATAAAATCTTAACAAGCTTAATCACAATGAAACAGGGTCAAAGCCACTAAGTCACGCCATCATTTGCAGAAAACCAACAAACACCAGATGTATTTTAGTTTGGGGCAGGAGAAGGTAAAAAAGAAAGGAAAAAAACAACCCAAACCTATTTTGAGCATCATAGCAATCTACAAGTGATATACAGACAAAATACATAGACCATTTAATATTTTACTTAACTTGAAAATTTACATTTTTTTACTATAATTAATTTGGTTGCAACTCATAACTTGTCCTATAAAAGAGACAGCTGGTATGGGTTAATAATACACAAACTGAGGGACAGTTGGCATTTCTCTCCCCTCAACACCTTCTTTAATATCATTTTCTGAAGAACTCTGCAAAATTCTGAAACAAGAAAGTCCACTTTGATGCAGATCTATAAAATCCTAAAATATTCACTTTTAAGTCACAGATCCTTGTAGCTTAGTATTTCTTAAATGTATATGAGATTATTTGTCATAAAAAGTAACAGTTATGTGAAACATGTCTGAAAATGAAGTAATGCTCCTATCTAAAAATGAGTGCGTAATTGTAACAAAGCAGGAAAATGCTTCCCATATTCCTCCCAAAAATGTGTTTGAAAGATCTGAATGGTCTGCCACACCTGAACACTTTATCTCAGTTGTTTTCTTTTCCTTCCCTGTTTACCAAATTTTCTGAACCACTTCAACCTTCAATACTTTTAATGTAAACCCTACACTCTCTATCATGATTTGATATTGTTATGATACTGATAGCAAACACCATTTCCCATACTTTTATAAAATGCAGTTTATTCACAGTTAATCTTAGTCTCTGTAGGACAGTGCAGTATTCAGTGTAGTGCTCGACTCGATGCTGGTTCTGCATGCAGCACAAAGATATTTTTGCATTTATAAATTACCAAGGTTCAGGATTCACTTCTCTGGGCTTATTTCTGCACTTGCACAGAACCCAAGCAAGTTAGCAGAACTTCACGTAAGTGTGGGATCAAAACCTCTAATAATAAGCAGCCCAAGCATTAAAGAAGCCTAAAAATTTATAAAGCAAACTTGAAAAAATTGCTTGCTAACTCCTTTGTTTGCATCCTCTTCCCCTTCTCCCTCCTGCCCCCTCCTATATTTTTCTTTTAAGGCTTTGCAATGATTTGGGGAGAGGGTGGGAGGAACTTGAACTTTTTTCTTCCAAAATAAAAGTGAAGATCCATGACTCAGTAACTGTAGCTTCAGGAAAAAAAAACAAGAATCATCAGACAGACATGAGAATCACAAAGAACTGGCAAGATTTTCCTGTTGCAGGATTGAAGTATGAGACTGCCAAAGTAGATGAACAATTATCTAGCTGCCAAGTTGCTCATACAGTTTTCTAAAAAGCAAATAGCACTGCATTCCAGATCATCACATAAAACGAGTGATAGAGGGAGATTTAGACTACTTCAGGGGGAGAAAAATAAGTAAAATTAAGGGTTAATAGAGTGAAGCATTGTCATAGATTTTCCAGGGTGATTGTGGGATCACACTCATTAGATATTTTTATGAACAGGTTAGACAGCATCTGTTGGGAATGAAGTACAGTTTATCCTCTCTCCGGGCAAAGGAGTGGCCAACATAATATCTGGGGGTCTCTTTCATTCCTACTTTCTGTTTATGCCTACTTTGCTATACTCTGCAAAGGGAGAATGGAAAAATACTTTTAGAACAATATTCAAGTTTTGCCACAGTGTTAAGAAGCATGCTTTGAAAAGAAAAGCAGGGCAGTGAAAGTTCTAAAAGTTCAAGCTGGAAGTTCTTTACCAGATATTGCTGCTCCCTAGTTTAACGAACATTATTTTATGGATTGCTTGTTAAATCTTCAAACACAACCAGTGCTGACAGATTTAAATTTCTTCCTACTCTGAATTCTCTGGAAGCTACAATGTTTTTTAACTGATTTTTTTTATTATTTTATTTTTCCTTTTACCTGCAAAGGAAGTGCCTTTATTCTCTCTAGGGATATTCACACACAGAAGCACATATTTCAGAATATGTAGCAAGCCTGCACTGATCTGTTACCCACCAGACATCCCCCTGCAAATCTCCCAAAACAATTTTGTTACAGTCAGGTAATACTTTTTATAAACACTGACCTTTAATCACTGCTGTAAGTAGTTACATCTTGAACAGGGTATATATATACTGTCACTTGATACTTAAGATATCAGTCCTAATTTTATTTATGTACAGGCACATGTGTGTGTGTATGGGAAAATCCTCTCTGGGGAGAAAGAGACAGATTATAGCAAATATGCTTCACATCATAGCAGAGAAGAGAGAGGATCAAGCCAGGAGAGCTTCTTGATCACTGAAATCGATGGAGTTATAGTAATTTCTATGCAGGCTGACTGTGATCTTGATTCTGACATATACTCCTTGAAATTTTTATTTTAAGCTCTGCTTCCCTCTGTTTTAGTGAGAACAAAAAACCAACTCAAATACAGACTGAGAGGCGGGGTTCATGCAGCCTTACACTGCATGAACCAGAAGGGAAAAAGTGTGCTGAGAGAGGTTTTCTGCCAGGGCCATTGTTAGACTCAAGTGATTTTTTAGAGGCCTTGAAGTAGCCAAAGCTGAATTGGCTGTGAAACACTGAACGTGAAAACAAAAGAGCAAAATTTCTCTCAGAATCCAATCCTGGGAAGAAGCTCACAGCCCAAGTAAATGGACTGCATGATTAGACAAATGTATTCAAAAGGCTCACCCTGCCCTGTAGGAACTGGCTTCCGTTCAGCTGCAGCTGCTATTTCTGCAAGGTGCGGGCTGCAAACAGAGCAGCAGATGTGACCCACTGCTCTCCATTATCCCACCGGGCATGGCAGGCTGGTGCAGGCGTGTTACACAGCCAGATCACCCCTGTGACATGGCCACAGCCTGACACTTCATAGTCCTGTGTAGGCAACTGCCACCAGCCTCAGCACTGTGTTATGGAAGGGTAGCAATGTCTTACTCTTCCAATGTCATCTCCAACACCGGTCACACACTGTTTTGGAGCAAAAAGCAATACCCAAACAGAGTATAATCTGTTACCATTAGTAAATTTCTTTTTCTTTGAGATTTTTAATCTGATTTAATCCTACAGTACAGAACTTTTATACTGCATGCATCCTATACAGTTGCCTTTGTTTTCTTAAATAACTACATTTAAGCACTATGAGACAGATCTTCAGCTGCAGAAAACAGAGAAACAACATTGC
The DNA here is from genome assembly GCA_034783455.1 of Micropsitta finschii. NCBI lineage: Eukaryota > Metazoa > Chordata > Aves > Psittaciformes > Psittacidae > Micropsitta > Micropsitta finschii. The sequence continues at coordinate 8,231 of JAVHNF010027282.1, read as the reverse complement.
ACCCCAGTGAACCACCACCATTTTTGTAATTGCATTGTGTTTCAACAATACTGTCTGCCCACTAAATTCGAAAATATCGCCAATTTAACTGCAGACTATGTTTAAAAGAAAAAAAAAATAGTTTGTCTATAACATTTTACCTTGGTATAAATGTTGCTTTGTATACCAAAGAAGGGTGAAAAAACCTCCCAGTCCATCATCTGTACACCACTAATTTCTGTATTTCTTATTATGACTGTCCTCAATTATGTCCTCTCTCATGTAGCCTTTCTCTTTCATTCCTATATATCTTCACTTATGAGCTTCTCTGCACTTCCAATTAATTTTTATGTTTTCAAAGTGAATATTTATTTTCTTTTTCTAGGTAGCTTTTCTGACAAAGTAACTACTACAACAGAGTACCACGTATCAGATGAATGAAATAACATACAGAACGATATTAGAATGTTTCTTTAAAATCTTGATGAAAAAAGAATTATGTTTTTTCTTATTTCTTCCTCAGCCCCAACTCTCTGTATCTGCCTCCTTTTTCAGTGTTTGGGAATAATCTCATTGTTTAACTTCAAGTTTTTCTTAGCCTACCTCCCCCTCTATCAAACCTCTTGAGTTCAGAACCTACTTGGATAACTTCTAGACTGCATTTTTTTCTTTACTTGCACTTTTTAATTCACTTCCCAGGCTGTACCAGCTAATTGGTTTAATGAAATGATTCGTTGTCTCATATTTCAAAGGTAGAGCCTGTCATGCAGGACTCCATCCTACTTTTCATGTTCATCGTGTACACTGAAGATGTCAAACACAAATAGTTTCCAAATCTGCAAAACTTTGGGAAATAGTTTTCTATTTGGGCATATTAGAAGACAAAAGTCATCATGGTAACTTTTCCACATAGGAGAATTCTTTTATTTAAGAGTTTTATTTGGACTTTGCAAAACTAAAAATCTTTGTATTTCTTTCAACCATAGAAATTCTGCTGGTAAGCTTTATAAAAATTAACTTCTACTTTGAAGCTTAAAATCAGCTTTTAAAATCTTGAGTCTGTTTTTTTATTCCTTTAATAGCCAAACTATTCATTTGCAGAAGTGTGTTCTAAAATGCAGATGTGGGCACATAAATCTGTAAGGGAATGTGCACTAACTCTTTATTGTAACTTATAACATAGCTGCTGTAATTAAAATAAGTACTAGTTCTTCCATAAAGTTATCTGAGTCTGTACTAGCTCCTTCAGCATATAAAATGACCAGTGACCTAATGACTACCTTCAAATGGTTTGATTTAATGTAGGATACAATGTAGCATCCTGAAAATAACTTCTTTATTTGAGAAAATGCCCCATGACTGGGGGAGTAGGGGTAGGAGGATGGTATGTGTGGTGGAATTATTTACTATAGTGAAAACAACTGTCCGTATTTTGTTTCCAGATGTAGATTGATAATGCTAGAATTTCTCTGAGGTAAATGCTACCTTCAAAACAATACTTCTATATTAATTATTCTAGATCTATAACTGTAACAACAAGAATTTGATTTAACTTCTCCTTAAAAAAAACCCATTCATTTCATGCAGTCATTATGAAAATCTGCAATTTATTTGTTTTATAAAAACAATCCTCCAGTATCAGCTGCAGACTGGAAAACACAAATCCTTCAGGACATCTTTTGAGATTACTCTCATGTTTTGCTTATTACTACATTTACATGAACTTATCCACTTAGTTTAGTTTTAAACCATACTTCTTTCATGCAGGCTTATGAGTTGGTGTGGAAAAGGTCCTGCCATTCCAAAAGAAGAGTCAAATGTAAAGGAGATATTCTTTACAGTTTTCCCCATGCAAATAGTCATTAAATGTATGTAACCTATATCTCTTGACAGTGAAAAAGTAATGTCGCAGTAAAACCACAATGCTAGCCAGCACTGCTATTGTGGAATTAATAAGAGCAAAATGAAATCCCAATGAACGTCCATACCAAATCTGCTTAGACAACCAGCACAGTCCAAAACCACTTCTAGCAACAGCTGTTTTAAGAGCTCATTTTAAAAATGGTGCTTTATAAGACAGTAAGAAATCCTGTTTTAAGAACATGCAACACAGAATACAGTGTACTCTCCCGTAAGCCTGGTTTGAATCTCAACACTTCTTGCTTTAAGGATTATACTTTAAAAAAGATAAAAGTGGTCTTCTACCAGTAATGCAGCTGTTAGTACGAACATCATCATGCGGCAAGACAGGCTGGCTTAATGAAGAATAAAAGAGATTGAGATTTAGGAAGGATCCTCTTGTTTGTTGCCCCCTTTTTATAGCAGTATTTAGGCACCTCACAGTCTTTGACTTCATACAATAATTGCAAAGTGAGGAATTATTATAATTGCCATTCTACAAATGAAAGAGAGACTAAGGGGCTACATTTTAAAGGTACTTAGGTGCCTAAAGATGCAGATAGACGCCTACTGGTATTTTAGCTCTTAACCTAATTAGCAGATTTAGTTGCAAATTCTAGCCTTGAGCATCAGTGTTTGATAGCTGTGCTGTCTATTAAATCACCAGAAATATCATTACAACTGTCTTTCAAAGTTTTGTGTTTAGTGTTTACATGTAACTTTAGTTAAATAGAAGAGTTACAGAATATTTCAGCAGTGGAGAACAGACTTAAAGTGCATATACATGAACAATTTGCACAAAAACACATAACAGGCATTGGAATTATGCCAAGACAGGATATTAAATACCTTAATTTAGTTAGTTCAGTTGCATGGCCTTAGATTTATTAACCATATACTCTTTCTGTCCCATTACAGTTTCTCCTTTCGTTCTGAAATTCTAATTCATTATGCTCCATTCTAGGACAAGAAAATCGCTACATTTATTTTGCTCTCAGTTTTAGTGCTTAGCTATTTGATCTTCATATATTGTCTTTATCTGAAGTTAAAAAAATAGGAATCTTAAATGAACCTAGAAACATTAATATTTTAAACTTCCTAAATAAAAATGAAAAATTTTACAAATCTGACATTTATTCTTCTGTATCAGAACTATATTTATATCATTTCAAAAATAAAAAAAAAGGATATCAAAAGTTTTTAATTGTTTAATGTAACTAAACTAGTTTCACTTGGACTGAATGACTATTGTGCCTCTTTTGTGACAGAAGAATTAACTACCTATAATTCTGCTGTATCAGGTGACATGACAGGAAATAAAGTGGCTTCAGTTTGCTGTTCTCCTTGGTGCCACATATTTGCCAGAGCTGTCACCATTCTCTCTTCTGCAAGATAACCTTACAGTTCAGAAGATCTCTAGCTGCTGCCACTGGTGGTATGTATGTAGAACCACACTGTATTTCATTCATGACAAATCAGTCATTGAAATATGCAAGAAAAGACAATGCTGTATCAAATAAAAGCTAATACTTAATTTAATACTGAATGTGAGTATTTAACAATATCTATTAATAACGAATAAGGATTTTTAAATACAGCTTTAGATTTACCCGTTGCTGGTTGATAAATGTCAACGGCCATTACAAACAAATAAAACAAAACAAAAAAACCAAATGACAAAAAAAACCCCAGGTATCTTCTTTTGAAATTCACAATCCCACCTGATCAATTAAAATAATCCTTCACCTTTTAAGTCTTATGGATGTGTAGAGCAGATGTTTATCATCTAGTTTCAGAGCTATTATATTATCCAAAAGTTAAGCTCAGTGTCTACTGTAGATAAGCCCTGGTAAAAAAGATTCTCCTCTAAGACAAGACATAAAGCTACTGTTGTCCTGGGAAAATTTTCATTACTTTTTGCCATAAGATCCATTGTCTCCTTACACTTTCAGAGCTCTGTAGCCTGAGGACCGTGAACTAACTTCCCCAAAATCATTCAGCTCTTCCCTCTGCAACTTACATACTAGTTCAGCCTTACAAATAGAGTAATACCTATCCCCTGCAATCCCACTGGCACTGAGACAATTCTTGGACTGGGTTTTAAGAGGTGTTACAGGATTAACCTAATTGCCAAGACCTTTCAGGTGACCTCAAAGCCAGGAACATCTTTGTAGTTTCCTATATCCATTCCTGGAACTCTGCCTTGGTGAGGCCGCATCTGGAATATTGTGTCCAGTTCTGGGCCCCTCAGTTCAGGAAGGACAGGGAATTG
>JAVHNF010027281.1:0-16912 GCA_034783455.1 Micropsitta finschii | reverse complement strand
ACTTCACTATTGCTGCTTAGAGAACATCCTGGCATGTAGCATGGCCAAGGACAAGTTCAGAAGCACGCTCTGAAGTTAACAAGTACATCCCCTGATTGCAAATCTTTATTACTTTTTAAGTGAGCCAATATACTGTAATGCAAAATGACATTATCACTAATGAAATAAGATAATTACACTAATGGCATGACCGGTGATAGTAAGTTCACATTGTACAAGTTGTAATGAGGCTTCTGGATCAATAAGCAGCTCTTTGGCTAGTCACATCAGGCACACAGAGTATAATGTTTGTGAGAAAGCCTTTAGGAAATGCAGATTGTTAACTCTAAGGGTGCTGGAACAGTTTTCCTTAAAACTCCAGGTTTTTCTCTAGGTGCTCTTACCTGTCTTATTACATGTTTCATTAAACAAAATGATACAATTACACATTAGAAATCCCAGTGAGATAAATGGTGCCAGTTTTTTCATATTTCTTGATAATTATGAATGGAAATGGCATTGTTATTATCCTTTGAAAGAGTTAAAGGCTATTCTTTTAGCTTGGATGGAGAATTCACTGATTGGTAAAATCCTTATTCACTTATTGTTAAAGTCCTCTTGATAGGAACTTTCCCAAATGCTATTTTTTAATGTTTCTCTATTTTCACAAAAAAAAAAAAAAAAAAAAAAAAAAGCACAAAATTAATTGAAAAATTAATTGCTGTATTTCTGACACATCTAGTTAAGTAAACAAGGAATTTCTCTGTACCTCTGCAGTGTCACTGCACTTGGGAAGGAATGTAAGGACAAAGATAGTGAAATCTTTTGTCTGCCTATTTCCCTTGATAGCAATACATTTTTTTCCTTCTTCCAGAGGACAAATTTCATCCATAAAACTGTGCTCTCCTTCAGGAACCAGACAAGAAAAAATAAATATCAAAAGCAACTGATTGAAAAGAAGCTTTGCAGCTGTGCCTGCTCTTCTAGCAGAATACCACAGTGTACGTGCTATGCCCAGCTCTGCATCTCACCCTGGCAGCAAACACAAAGGGGATGTAAAGCCAAGAGACATATCCTCCTAGGATTTCCTCTGGCTGTTCTTTGTGAGGGGTGACTCCTAAGGAGTCAGAGGGAGATGTGGTTGAAGGCAAAAAAGTCTGAGCACGGATTGTCTCTACAGATCAAGATGACCCAACATCAGTCAGACAAAGGCTGCTTTAGCTGCAATCCTGGATGGTCTTGGGATATTGCTATTGATGGAAGCAATATGAATTCTCTTGGCAAGTTACTCATGGGACTTGAGAGTGTTTGCAGGACTTAGTAATACTCAATTTCTGTCTCCAAACAGCAGTAATAACAAAAATAAGGGCATGATGTGAAATATCCCAGTGAGGATCTTTTTCACTGAAGTTCTTCACAATATACTCCTCACAATGTAGTACAATTTACAGCCTTCTGCCTGAGGAAGGTATTAATAAAAGCGATGCTACAGATAACTGTGTTGAGGCTTTGTGGAATGCCTGAGAGACAGGAGCAAAATACAGTTGACAACTTTATTTAATAATAAACAACACTAAAATATGTTCAAGTAATGTTTTAGATTATTTTCAAGCCTTTATTTGCCATTATTGAACTAGGTTGGAAGGTGATTGCTTAATTGCTGTCCCTCTGGGCCCATCTTGGAAATCAGATGAGTATCTCATAAGCTTAACCTTCAGAGTTATGTTTTAAGTAAGTTCCATGTCAGCCAGGAGATTTAGATGAATAAGTAATTCTGGGTAACAGCTTATAAAATTAAATTGGTAAAAAATGGGAATTTCCAGTTTTCTGAAGAAATTCTGTCACAATGACGTGTTTTCATCCAAAGTATTTTAGTGACAGTCAGAATGTTTTGATTGCATAGTGTTTTAAATCTACAATTTTATTCAAGTTCAATGTTATTAATATTCATTTATTATAACATCATACAGGAAATTTCTATTTAATTATAATTGTGCAAAGTGGAAACAAAATTTTCTGCTGCGTCCCTTCTGTTTATGTTCTGTGTGTTGAGTTTTCCACAATTCAATAAAAAGGAGGAAGTTTGATCTAGAAGGACAAATATTAAAATATAAGTATCAGATCCCTAGTGATGCTGAAATTAAGTTAAAATAATATAATCTGTCGTTACAATAAGAGGCTATAATTAAGTTACATCAAATAGAATGAAAAAAAGTTCCAGGCTGAAAATGAAAATGTCCAAAAAACTCTTAAGACTTTTCCCAAATGTAAACAAACCCTGGAAGTGTTTTGGGTTTGAGTTTAATTTACATCTTTTTCCAGAAGACTTTTCACCAAGATTGAAATGATTTGGAAAGAGTGTCCATTTCAACAAAAAAATAGTTCTTCAATACAAAAGAAAATTTCAGCCTCACTGTTGTTAGGAGGCACAAATAAACCATGACAATGCCTGTAGCATATAATGTACAGCATAACTCAGACATCTGAATGCCATTTTGCCCTTCTTTGGACCAGGGAAATCATGCAGAGCTATGAGATAGATGTGAAAAATTTCTACATCTCACTCCTAAATTTATTCTTGGTAATCAGCAGTATATTTGACTTCAAAACATGGCTTCCTCAAGTCCTGCAGTCTTTGCTGTACCACCTTTGCTGAACGAATGAGCTCAACATTTGGTGTATATTATAACCTGTGCCACAGCCCCTACCTGGAAATTTATTTTAACACTAACAAACAAAAAAAAGAAGCACAGCATTTAAATTTGACAGTAACTGCATAGAAAAGAAACCACTTTATTCAGAACTAAATAAATGTAAGCTCTAAACACCCTCTTTGCTCTTCATAAAAGACATAAGCATGACACTAAGACAGACAAGTTGTAATGCAGAAAACATGTTTTTAGCAGCCAGTGAGATCCTCTGCTTCAGCAGACTACTAAGAGAAGTTCTAGGCTTTTCTCCCTGAGGTCTGCACAAGGCTGCCTAACACTGTATGCAAAGATCTATCTGAAGATATGTTTGTGAAATGGTAACGTGCTACATGGGAGGATGAAGGAGATGATTGATTAGTCATTAATGATTGATTAATATCAGCCAGAAGATCAAAACAGTGGTGTTTGCTTACACTAAAGAGAGGATCCAGAAGCAAATATTTAACTTCTTAGCTAAGCATTTTCTAAGTTAATAGCAAATTAGATATGAAATTATAACCAGTGCTGTATTTCTCCTAGGAATTTCTCTTCTGAAGCCTGTGGCTTAAAGACTTTCCAAACCAGAGACTACCTTTGTATTTCATAGCTTTTGAGTGACTTTTCTTCCTTGAAATTCTAATTGAATTTTTAACCGATTCATGAGTTCACCATCCAGAATTTAATTTGTCATCCAGGTTTGTTATTCAGAATTTTCATTCAAAATATCATTACAAAAGCATTCAAAAATTGACCCTCGTCTTCTGCATAAAATAATAAAAAATATTTAAATGGATAATCCACAAAATTAATTTTTAGTTGCTCAGTCTTTTAACTGTCCTTGCTAAAAGCTAAAAGCATAGACAGCCTGATGTTAATTTATATACAATCCAATTTATGATTTTGAGTTGGCTTTGTTGGTTTGCTTGTTTGTTTCTCAAAATGGAGTTTAAAGAACTTTAAACACATCTACCATTTCAGTTGTAACCTGTTTCCACAGTGGAAGCTTAATTCAGGAAATAGGAATGTGAAGCTCTGTAAAGGTACTAGGTAAAGTAATTTCTGATTTGAGAAAAAATTCTCTCAGGTCTCAAGTGGGGAAAGCAGAGTAAGCCTTGATTGAAGGGCACTAAGCTAATCGTATTGTACAGTTATTGAGGACAGTTAAAACATCATTTATAAAGTAATGATTGTTCAAATTATCTTATTGAAACCATGTGCCAATCCCTAATCATTTTTTTATTGCTGATCAGAGGAAATAGCTTTGCTATTGGCATCAGCTTGTCTATGCAATAGATTTCAACAAGAAGCGGTTAAAAATCTATATCAATCTACGAGCCTTGCTTTGCTTTGTTTCTATTTGTTTCTCTTTAAAAAAAAAGAAGATTGTTAAAATCGTGATGTCAAGTGATTTTGTGTGATTTTTTATATATATTTTCAAATAAACAGAATAATGTTTATGTAAACTCAGATCATGGAGCTGAAAAAATATCTTTTTGTGAAATAAACACAGATTAACTCAATCTGACTGATTACTGTGCTGCTAAATCAGTTGTTTCTATTCCCATGGTAACAAAAGGAGTTACCCTAGGCAGCATTTCTCACTGCAGATAAGCTGGAGACAGATTTGTGCAATGTAGCAGCTTTAACCTCCTTGTATTTTAGATTTTCTGTATTTCCAGCATTCACTGCCAAGATTATTTATTCTTTTTCAGCAAATTCAACTGCCTTTCCTGTGATGGCAGGTCGCTGTAGGGAGAGGATGCTGAGAAGAGACTTTTTAGTTTCTCTAGCTTCATCCCAAGTTTTTTTTCTACAAACTTTTACCATCACCAGCAGATAAATTCTACCCTTCCCATGAGTTTTGCTCCACTTCCCCATGAACTCTGACTCCCTCCCACTACTAGCCTGGCCATTTTTCCACCCAAAGTAATGACAGCATCCATGGAGGTCTTGCTCTCAAATCCTCTCCCACCTGTGCAGGAACTTCTTTAATTTCACTGGCAAAGGCTATGGTTGATAACAAAATTATGGCTACTTGGTAGTTAGTGAAGAATTCAGAAACTACCACTAAAAATGAAGATTCTCACTTCCTAGCTGAATTAAATTATTTTGATCACTTATATTATTACTAGTATCTTCTGTCTACTAGCAAGATGTAGAAAAGATATAGATGTGTGTGAACATTACAGCTACATGATACCCAAGAATGAGTTTTGTTGGACTAGGCAATACAGATTTTGAAAAACGTTATGTTTCAGAGAAGCTTGAAATTGGTTATCAGAGCTAATTATCTCAGTGAGAGAGAAACAGAACTGTCACATCTGGTTAAAACAACAGCAGAAACAATAGCCTGAACTGAAGAAATTTTGCATAGCTACATATGTATTAAAGTCTATGCTTTCCATAGATGTCAGTCATATATTTTCATGTAGTGAAGGTTATATAATTTTACTAAATGGCAAAATGCCAGAAGTAATCTCTGTTTTAACGATGCATACAGTTCTCTTCCATCATTTGATTTCTCATCCCCCTCTGAAAAGCAAGCTTCATCAGTTGACCTGTGGCAAAATAACCCTTCAATACATTTGTAAATAGGTGATAAATATGGCCCACAGCCCCAGGACACCAGGGAGAAAGAAATTCAGAAAGAAACAAAGACCAAGTAAAAGATGTCAAAGTTATTTTGAGTGTTAGAGATGAAAAATTATAAGGAATGCCAGTGCTCAAGAAGAAGCTGCAGACTAAAACCAGTCAGCATGACAGAGACATTGGATGCTGGGGTTTTTAAAGCCGCTTTAGAGTTAAAAGTATGGCAACATGAGATTATTCTGACTTTTGCCAAGAGTTACAGAGGTGCACTTTGAAAAGCAGCAGGGACTCATGAGAGTATATTACTTTACCATTCAGTCTCAACAGGCAGTTTGCAAGATCTTACAAACTTTCCCGTGAGTGATCAACACGTTTTAGTGAATGGCTCTTAGTGGAATAGCTGAAGGCTAATTTTTAAATCCCTCTGTGTCATGGTGAATTGCACTGCTTGTAACTGGCAATAAGATAATACACAGAGCAGAGGCAAGACTGGCACATGCTGAATTAGTGAGATTTAAAGTGACTTTATGTATATTGCATCATTCTAGCTTTCTTCAATATTAGTGGAGTCAGTAGTTCGTTTTTAGTTTGCTTTGATCCATTTGGATATAGGGTGACCCTGTGTGGTAACATTAACTAAGCACAGTATAGGATATTTTTTTATGAGCTAGGAAGCCACACAAGCACAGTGCATTTTATCCTATAATAATGGCAAAGAACAAAAAAATAGTTACTTTCCTTATAAAGATGAACAAGGAAGAACAAAGGAAACAATGCATAGCCCTCAGGTCTTCTCCCTTTTCACTATTGTGAAACCTTGTTTTATGCTTTATATATGCAGAAATATTAAGCGGGTCCTATGAGAGGTAATATTTCTGGAAATGCAGCGAAACAATCAGTAGCTGCTGGGTATTTTATGTCCCTTTGCTTCAAAATGGCCCAAGTGTTTTTTCTTCTAATGTCTAACAAGCAGTGTTATAATTCGAAGCTTTTGAAGCAGGCAACCTGGCCTTCTGGTGGTGTGTGCAGGGTTCCACCTCATGTGTTAGTCTGCTCCCCAAAGTTGTCATCCCAGACTTACTTTTATTGCTGTTTTTATGTCTCCACTATGTAACATTATTTTGATCTGGTTTACAGGCCATAAAAACTGTAAAAAGGCTTTGCATGTGCAAATTCCTTTGAAATCATGGAAGCTGAGCTCGCAGGACTGCACATACTGTGAGCTGCCCAGTTCTGCAACAGCTGGAAGTCAGTTAGCAAGAGTCTTCCCTCTAAAGTGGTGTTGTAAGGACCTAAGCACACGTGTGGTCAGTGGGAGAACAAAGGGGGTCACATACGCAACCCAGTGTGACTGCGGCCAGTCCCCCAGCAGCTCTGCTGGGAAGCTGGGGTGAGGTTCTGGGCAGGCTTCAGGGAGCCAGCAGCTGAGGGGACTCTCCAAGAAGCATTCACTGATAGCTCCATTGTCCAGGAGCTCCAGTAGGAGCAGTTGGGTTGTGGGGCAGGCTTGGAGGTAGTTTCCAAAGTGCCTGTTGTGCATTGAGGGTGATCGTAGCCGAGAGCTCCAGATCTGAACCCACCCATTGGCTCAGGTTTTGCTTCAATCTGGAGGATGTGCTTAGTTGTTTGCCCTTGCTCATGCTTTGGAAAGGGTGCTAGCAATTACTCCAGGGCCAGGCCTGGCAGCTTCTCATAGGTGCTATGCCAGAGTGTATCTTGCTTTTCCAAATCAGCAGCTAGGTGTGCCAGTGCTGGGCTTTGCTGCCTCTCCACGAGGCAAGGTGCCATCCATCTGGGGTCTTTGTCATTCGTGAGCCTCTCTACTCCTGCTGAATGCAGCACTCAAGAAGTGGGTGACAGAAACTGGGAGCCACTGCCTCTTACGGATGCCTCTCTGGGTGCTGCCAATCCTAGCTGTGGCCTGAAGCCTGCCATCCAGAACCTAGGAAAACTGCATGTAGACTTACTCTTGGAGCAGGGAGTCTTTGGTTTATTCCTTTCATCCCATGAAAGGGATCTTTGGGTTGCTTTAAGATGCCTTTTCTAAATAACTAATACCTTCCCTCTCCCTTCTTCCCCCGTCCTCCAGGTGCTCCAGGATACTTGTCCTCCTGCCAACTGCTGTGCTCCATGGGACACTTCCCAAAGTGTGACCTTGAAGGAGGTAAGAGAGAGAGTGGCACTTCAGAACAAAGACAAGAGTAGAATAGGAACAAAGCCTGCAAGGGTGACAGAAAGCAGATGGGCAACCAGCACTGCCAGATAGCATGAAGGAATTAACTTGCCTGTGGCCAAAACGCTTGGCTGCTGCTTGGTAAGATGCGTTTTGTGAGGGACAAGCACTTTTCCTTGCCATGGGAAGGAAAGCTTCCCTGTGCTCCCCCCAAGAGCCCCCAGCGGAGCCTGCAGAAAGGGATCACACAGAGAGGGAACATTCCCTCCTCTGAAAGCTCCTTGTTTACACAGCAGTTATTTCTTCACCCTTCAGGAGCCCTTTACCATCATATCCTGAGCAAACCTTCACAACCACTCGAGATGGAAAGCTGAGAGCTCTTTGCCTCTTGCTGGTGAGACTGATTTTCACCTCCCTCCCCCGCACCCCCAAAGGCTGAGTCACTGCAGATTCAAGGTGAAACCCTCAAGCCTGCGAATGAGTCGATGTGTCAGTCGTTAAAACTTTCTGTATTGTCTAAAAGTAGGTTACTGCATCTCCCTGTGAACAACTCTGTCTAATTACAAGTCACAGATTCACCACAAATACTCTTTAATAACAAATTTCCACCACACTGTGTTGTGCGGGCACGGAACGCGGGATGCAGAACAGCAGGAAAGAGGGGTTTGCCTCTGATCAAACAAAGACGAATGGATGCTTGGATCCAGCTCACTGTTCTGGGGCTGAGGCTTTGCATGATGCGTTCAGTTTAGCTCATAGTCATTAGCATCGGTTAGGTTAGTTTAGTTTAGCAAACGGTAGGAAAAAATGACTTGTGCCCCATGATGATTTTAGTTAAACTTTCACAGGCTGCTCAGAACGATACAGAACTGCAATAACCACTTGGGCGATCAAATTAAACAAGTAAGATTTGCAACTTCCCCTCAGCAAACTCCCAAACAGGATGTTGGGTTTTGCTGGTTCATAGAAGAAAATGCCCTTGCTGGGACAGAAATGCAAAGAGCTGCAGCCAAATCAACACCCTCACCCTGTGCCTCGGGCTGGGAAGGGAGAAGCTCCTGGCCTTGGCCAGGCCAACGTTATCAGTCAGCATTTGCAGGCTGTGCTTTTAGGGGTAAGATAGCACATTTCCCATGCCGAGAGCTCAGGAAGTCCCCACCGAGGGCTTTGCACTACATTGTTGCTGGTTTCTTTCTCTGGAGCTCCAAGTGCAAAGGTTCTTTGGCAGGAATAAGGAAGTGCACTGGGATGGTGCCTTTACCTGAGCTATAAATATAAGAGGACCTTGACCCCTGCATTAATGGTTGTATTTACTCAGCACGGAGCCGGGGCAGGGCTTCGATGTGAGCCCTCAGGGAAGGGCGAGTGGCCGGCGGCCGAGCACCCTCTGCCGGGGACCGAGCTGCTGCTGGCGGCCCCCGGGGCCAGGTCTGCGGACAAAGAAACAAAAGGCTTCAGGTTTTACATCATTCCCATCTCCCTTGGGAGCCTGTGGCGGTCAGACTGCGCGAAACCGTCAGGACTCAAAGCAGTTTTATAGCAGGAGGAGATGATGATGTTATCCCACGAGTGGCAGAGCTTGTGCTTTAGGAGAAATACCACAAAGAGGGAGAGAAGCAATTAAAAGAGCAGCAAACAATCCTGCAAGTGCCTTCCTGCCAAAAGACATCCCCTTCCACTAATTAAGTGAAAGAAGATCATTTTAACACAAAAGGCTGCTAGGGAAGCAAGCACGTTCCCACAGTCAGTTCTGTGGTACCACAATACGCTCATCCTCAGGACTGGAAGCCAAAAATCCTGGGAAGAGTAAAGCAGCCTGTATAGAACTGTTACAGAAAGCAGTGTCCTGCTCTCTGCTGGTGGCACTCATGGTTTGCTATCAGTGTTATCAGGGTAACTAACACTGTCAGGAGCAAGTTCATTGCATTTGCTGCCCTTCACTAATTTCAGCTTTCCCACTTCATGGGTTTAAATGAAGTTTGCCCTTTACCAGAGCTGGTTTTAGTCATTGGTTACTGGTTGCTGGCCCAGTCAATCCTGTGCCGGCTGGCTGTGGCTTTTAGTAGCTCTGTTAAAGACAACTGGATGCAGAGCTCACAGTTCCAAGGACGGCAGCTCTGTAACACAGCCCCTCAAGAGAAGAGATAACTGGGCCCCATGCAGAAAGTTGGGTCTGATTCTTTGAACAAACCCTCTCTTGTCTCAGGAATGTGGAGCTGTAGGGTAATGTTTAACAGCAGACCCTGCCCGCCCTCACATCCATGGGATATCATGTTCCGGGAGCATCTCTCAACATGGAGGAATGCCGCCCTGCAGCAAGCACAGAACGCTGCTTGGGATTGTGTTTCTGCAGGGAGGGCAGGAGGTTGTTCTGGAAGGACGTGGTGAGGCAGGAAAAGAGCTGAAGAGGTGCTGAGAAGGCTCTTGTACAGGGGGAGGGGGAGGAGAGGAACAAACATTGCAGAGAACAGGAAAAACGATGTGCTGGGAAATGATTAATCCACCCCAAAGGCCCTTGCTAAGAAGTGCTGGGACAAGCTCGATGGGTTTTGGCAGCCATGAGCTACTTCTGCTCCTCTCTCGACTCCCGGCTTGCAACCAGATGTGTTTAACTGCAGCTCCATCCCTCCCCACCGCATCCCTTCAGTGTCCTCTGCCCGTCCTGGCAGCTCTCTGGCCTTACACCCCCTCCTAGATGTGCATTTTCCACCCTTCCCCTGGCCCTCCACCTCCAGCAAGCGTTTCTCAAGCACACAATCCCTGCTGGGAGAAGGGGGTGGGAGTCAAGCTGAAGAACTGCTGTTCTGTATCCTGTTGTTTTCCTACCAGGATTGTTTCAGTTTCCTGCACTGTCTTATCTGGAGCTGAAAAGCCAAAGCTCTCTTATTTACTTGCTTTGTGTGTGCCTCAGGTTTCTCATCTGTGAAATGGACCTTACAAGACTGAAGAGAAAGGCAGCCAGGACTGTTACAGGGTGGAGGAACAGGAACAATGTGGTTAAAGGGCTTTCAGTGCCTATACAATTAGGTTCTTTATTTAGGTTCCCTGCTTGAAGCCTGTGTGTGGCAGAGGATTTCAGTGAACCTTCAGCACACCCTAACGCTGCACAGAGACCACTGAAACAGAGAAGAACAGAGATGGTTGTTCCAGGTTCCTGTGTTTGATTGTAGAACACAAAGTGCTGGGTTTGGGTTTTCCCCTCAGGGGCTAAAACTGCACATGGAGAAGTCTTAAACCAGAATATGTGTTTCAATGCTTTTAGTCAGTTTGGAGTTTTAAGAGCTCCCCTGCAGTACTGGAGACCTCTTGGAAATTCCTTGCCACCTTTCTCTTGATGAGACAGCAGTAAAATGACAATATACAGTGCTGCCACCTCCAATGATTCTGTGTACACCAGGCACGGGAGAAATCAGCATCTGGTAGATTTAAACTGCAACACTTCTTTCCCCTCAAGTGAGCATGAATTCACCAAACTACAGGTTCTATTAGTGCACTAAATTCCCAATAGGTTAGAGCAAAATGAAAAGCAAACGTTTACCATAGGGCTTTGGAATGTCCTGTTTTGCTGCACAGAGGTGTGGGTCCTGCACACACGGTGCTGTTATCAGATGGGAGACTCTCCTGGAAGGAGAGTGAATCCGCTGCATCACTCGCAGCCGTGCAGATACCAAACCAGACAGAAGGTTTCCAAACAAACCCCCAAGCCCAGACCCTCCTCATCCACAGGGAACCTGGGATTTTATGAAGCAGGCAACGATCACATTGGATTGTCATTAATTGAAGAGGGGAGAAGTATCTGTTCTTCTTCATGGGGAAATACAGATTTCACTTCCCCCCCAACTCAGCTGGGATAGTAAAATTCAGGCTCATGCTGCTTAGTTTCTTTGGAGGTGAATACCAGAGCAGGGGTGTGTGGGGGTGACCCGGCTCCGAGGCCTGCGTTTGGCTCCTCGGTGAGGTTCTCGCTTGCCCCGATCCGCTCGGGAGCAGCGGCCGTGCTGAGGGAGCAGCTCGGGAGGAAGGGAGCAGGGAGGCGGCTCCTCGGCAGCGGGGTCGTTGAGCGAGAAATGAGGTAGAGAGAGCGCAGGGCGAGCGCTGGAACTTCCCTCGTCCTCCCCGAGCCGATCGGTTCTTGAGTAAAGGGGGGGGGGGGGAAACAAAATCCAAGCCTTTTTTTTTTGGGGGGGGGGGTGAAAAACCCCAATAATTGGGTGGCTTCTGGCAAATCCACACCGAATTCGGCGCCGGAAGTTTGGCTCCGGCGCTGCAAGAGCCACCAGGAACCTGCCCCCGGGTGGAAGAAGGCAAGGAGCAAAGGGGATCGAAGCCTCCGGCACGGCTGCTGAGGGAATCCGGGATACCGGAGCTGCTCTCTGAGGTGGGTGCTCCTCCGTGTGTTGTGCTTAATGGCAGCCATCCCTCCTTCTGGAAGGAGCCTCGTGCCCGTTGGGATGGAGCCCTTCCGAGATGGATATCGGGGCCTGATAACTCCGATAGTCCTGGCTGGGAATGTTTGGGAAGCGTGGCTGCAGGTCGATCCCATCCTGGGCTCCTTTTTGCTGATGGGTGAAGCTGTGTCCATGGCCCAAGTGTCGCGTGTGGGGCAGGCTCTGGGAGAGCAGCTCCAGAGCTTTGGAATGTTGTTCAGGATTCGGCTCTTGGTGCGCTGGTACCCAGCGTGGGGGCTGTTCCTCGGTGCTGGTGGTATCGGAAATGGAGCCTGTTGCTGGCAGGAGTTAGGTGATGGAGTGAAGTTCAGCTTCCTCCAAGCACCAAATCTCCCCAATCTTACCCCAAACCGGTGCCCAGCAGGGCTGGTCCTGTATCTGGCTTGTTCTCAGGGGGTTACAGGCACTGTGTGTGGTGACGCAGCGTGGCTGAGTGCTTCCTCCTCCTCCTGAAGCCATTCCCCTTGTCCTGCCCCTCCATCCCTTGTCCCAAGCCCCTCTCTGGGTTTCCTGCAGCCCCTTTAGGCCCTGGAGCTGCTCTCAGCTCTCCCCTTCAGGACCTTTCTCTTCTCCAGGCTGCCCCAGCCCAGCTCTCTCAGCCTGGCTCCATGGCAGGGATGCTCCAGCCCTCGCAGCAGCTCCGTGTCCCTCTGGTGCTGCTGCCCCAGAGCCGGATGCAGGATGCAGGGGGGGGGGGGTCTCACAGAGCACAGCAGAGGGGCAGGATCCCCCTCATGCCCTTGCTCCTGCCCTGGGGGTGCTGCTCCCAGCACATGGCGGGGTTCCGATGGCCCATGGGGAGCTTTTCCTCACCCAACACCCTTGGATCCCTCCCCGTGGCTCTGAAGCCGTCACCTCAGGCTTTGGGCAGGGGTGGTGGGGCTCCGGGATGGACACCCCGGAAACTCCCACCAGGCATCAGGAGGAGCCGGGCGCCGGCTTTGGTGAAGTGCAGAGCACCCAGAGCTTGTTTTTCCTGTTCCCCTTCCATTACTGCAATGACCCCGGAGGCTGAGGGAGGCCGGTGCCGGGTGTCTGTGCCCCCCCCGCCCCCCCTTCCCACCACCGGCCAGGCAGGGCAGGGGCAGCTCCCGGTGATCCCTTCCTGCGGCTCCGGCTGCTCCTCCAGGCAATCACAAGGATTTAAGGCTTTTCTCAGGGTATCAGCGCTGCAGCACCCGGTGCCGCGGGGTTAAGGCAGGAGCAGAGCCGGAGGTGAGGGCAAGCCGGGATCTCTTCCTTCCCATCTTCCCATCCCGCTGGAATCCCCCGGTGCCTGGAAGGAAAACGCAGCGTGGTTGGGACCGAACCATCCCAAGGGAGCCTCTGCCCTGGTGCCGCTGTGGAAGGTCCCAGGAGCGGCTCCAGGTTCCAGGTGCTTCCTCTTGGGACAGAGGTCGGGCTCCTGTTGTGCTATCAACACGTTTGGGGCTACGGCAGTGACCGGTCAGCACCGGTGCCACGGCACAAAACCGGTCAGGATGGGACTGTGCTGGCGCGGGTGCTCTCAGGTTAATGCTGTTCACAACAGGGGTTGTTCGGCTGAGTTCCGGTGCCTTTTCTTCCCCAAAAGGTTGGCCGTTGGGACAGGCTGTCCAGGGAAGCATTCCCAGACCGCGGAGATGAGGCCCTCGGTGCCATGGGTTAGCGGTGGCCTTGGCAGTGCTGGGGAGCGGTTGGACAGGATGAGCTTAAAGGGCTTTTCCAGCCGGGTTGGTTCCATGATTCCGTGTGGTGCTGCTGTGGCTCCTCCATAACTCAGCATTCCCAAGGTTTCTGAGACTGGAGAGATCTGCTCCGAGCAGCTCCACGCATCTTCCACTGGAGCTATTTGCATCTTCCAACAGGAATTTAAAGCGTTGTTCGGGGAGCCGGGAGCCTTCCCGGTGCCTCCCAGCGCGTGAGTCACCGGCTGTGCCGGGAATAGCTGGGAGATTCCTGCTGGTATCCCGTGTTTACGCCACCGCCGCCGCCGCCTCTCTGCTTTGGGAACAGGAACCAGGGGAAGTGGCTCCGGGTGAGCCATGAGGGAGCTCCCAGCACCGGACCCTGCCTGGGAACCACCAGGCTCTGCTCCCACATGGAAAGAGCTTCCCCATGGTGCCGGCGCGGGGCACCCGGTGGCACCCGGACACGGCTGTTGCTGTGCGGGTCTGGCTCCCGGTGCTGGGTGGTGGTGGAGCCGGGAGCAGGTCCCGGGAGCAGCCGGTCTGACGAGGCCCCCGCTCTGCTTTGAAGCCCAACAGGCCCGGACCTGCCGAGCGCCCCATTCCCTCCTCCCTTGGTGTTTCGGTGCGATCCCGGTGCGGGCAGTGCCCATGGGGGTCATCGGGCTCCCAACAGGGACACGGGTCCTGCCCTGCAGCGCGCTGCGGAGCTGGGAGGGGTTGGTTCATGGGAACGTGGCAGAATTGGTGCTGGCAGAGCCAGGATGGTCCCAACCCTTCAGTGTGGGATGCTCCGGTGGCAGAGAGGCCAAGCTGCAGTGGTGGGATGCAGAGGGAGCATCCATGAGGAAAGCTGCCATGGCGGGATGCAGAGGGAGCATCCATAGGGAAAGCTGCCATGGTGGGATGCAGAGGGAGCGTCCATAGGGAAAGCTGCCATGGCGGGATGCAGAGGGAGCATCCATGGGGAAGGCGCCGCAGTGGTGGGATGCAGAGGGAGCACCCACGCGGGTGGGATTCACATCCCCGTCTGTTGCCTCGCAGGGTTCGAGGCGCTGCTGGCCCACGATGGCCGCCTTGAAGCGGAGCCGAGCGCAAGCGTGGCCAGAGGAGCGCGGGGACCGGGAGCACGGGCTCTACAGCCTGCACCGCATGTTCGACATCGTGGGCACGCACCTGACGCACCGCGACGTGCGGGTCCTCTCCTTCCTCTTCGTGGACGTCATCGACGACTACGAGCGGGGCATGATCCGCAGCGGGAGGGATTTCCTGCTGGCCCTGGAGCGCCAGGGCCGCTGCGACGAGACCAACTTCCGCCAGGTCCTGCAGCTCCTGCGCATCATCACCCGCCACGACCTGCTGCCCTACGTCACCCTCAAGCGCCGGCGCGCCGGTGAGTGCCGCCATCACCGGGCATCCCCTCCGTAGAGGCTTGGAAGGACCCAGCGGAGGGCAAAAGGAGGCTCAATGGGGTTTCTAGAGCGCTCAACGGGTGGGTTTTGGGGGGGGGTAAAAGAGTGGTTTCGGGCTTTAGGAAGTGGGGTTCCTGCCCTACGCCCGGTAGCTCCGTGACTCCCGCTTCTCCCAGTGCCTGCTGCTGGTCTCTGGGTTGAAGGGAAATGATGCTTTTTGGCCCCAAATCTCACCTGGGGTGAGGTCATGGAATGGGTTGGATTGGAAAGGACCTTAAAGTCATCTGGTTCCGACCCTCCTGCCATGGGAGATGCTGTGGGTGCCGCCAGCACGGTGATGGGCAGCACGCACAGAGGCAAGATTGAGAACCCGCTGTCCAAATCCAGGGGTTTCTTCACCCATTTTCCATCGGGATGCTCCAAACCCTCCCCTTCTGGTGCCCCTTTTCCCCTGGTTCTCTCCTGGCTCAGAGCCCCCAAAACCCCTTTGGGGTCACCACCTCTCAATGTTCAGTGCAGAGACCATCACCCAGAGGAGGGAGCTGCTCCGGCGGGATTCACCCCTGGATTACATCAGGATAATGGGCCTCTTGTGGCCGCTCCAGCAGTTCCAGGCTCCCTGTTTCTGCTCACACCATTCCCTGGAAAGCAGCAAGGGGAGGCAGGCCCTGAAAAGAGCCTGGTGCTGGTTCTGCAGGGTTCATCTGTGCCTCTTTGTGCCCTTGTTCTGGAGGGTTTGGGGATGTCTCAACGCTATTTTGGGGTTTCCTGAGCACCTTTTCGGTGCCAAAATCTCACCTAAGGGGGGGTCCTGGCTGCTGTGACCCCTGTGGTGGGAGCTGGGAGCTTCCCCATGGGGTTTTGGTGTAGGTTGATGGTGAAGATGGTACCAGGGTGGTTGGAGGTTGGTGTTCACGCCATCAGAGGAGATGCCAGTCCTGTGGAAATGGCTTCATCGAACGCCCAAAAGCAGGATTCCCAATGGCTTTATTAGGAAAAGCATCTCCCGTGGGGTTTGTAGCCCCATTGCAGCTCAGGAAGCAGGGATCGATGGCTCCATAGGGAGCGTGCCCTTGTTCCCGTGTCCTTCCAGACCCTGCAGGTCTGTCTCCTCCTGCCTCACTCATGGCTCGGATTGATCCGGAACCCAGCCAGAGCCGGGCGGTGAAGGCAGAGAGGGAGGAATCAGGGGGGTGAGACCCAGCCTTGGCCGCTCTGCTCCGGGCAGGATGGGAGGGACCCAAGGGCAGGACAGCCCCGCGTCACCTTGGGCTCCACAGCTCAGCTCTGCTCAACCCCCCCCCACACCCCATTCCCTGAGCAGCTTCCCATGGGGATCCCACTTTCCCTTCTCTTTCCCAGTGTGTCCGGACCTGGTGGATAAGTACCTGGAGGAGACGTCCATCCGCTACGTGACGCCGCGAGCGCACAGCGACGTGGAGCACGGCCTCGGCCACCCCCAGAAATCAGGTGGGTGCCGCGGGGTCACCCCATGCGAATCCCTCGGGATCATCCCGCAGGGCTTGTCGATCGCTTTGTCACCCCTCAGTGATACCGGACCCTGTGGGGCTGCTTGGTTTGGGGTGCGATTTGAGCTCCCCCTTTGGGCTCTCACAGGATCGAGGGATGGATGAAGGAAATGCTCCAGCATGGATCTGGAGGGTGCCCCAATGGGGCCTGGTGTGTGTGTGGGGGGTGTCTGTGTGTCCCTAACCGTGTCCCCCCCCCGCCTTGCAGTGCCTCCCCACCACCCCGTGGTCTGCTGCTCCGCGGCGGGACCCCAGATCTGTACCAAGAGGCCTGGGCGCAGCAGGACCCTCCTGGGCAGCCAGCGCAAGAGGAGGAAGTCGGCGACGCCGGACCCCAAGGAGAAGCAGACCTGAGGTAAGGAGCAATGTGGGGCTTGGTTGGGGGGCTCAATGTGGGGCTTTGGGGGGGGTGGGGGGGGCTCGGA